>PVJL010009850.1:0-53882 GCA_004026885.1 Lyroderma lyra | reverse complement strand
TGGAGGGATGGATGCAGGGATGGTTGGATGAATGATGGATGGGAGTGTGGGTAGATGGAGGGATGGATGGAGGGATGGATGGATGGGAGTGTGGGTAGATGGATGAGTGGATGGAGAGATGGATGCAGGGATGGTTGGATGACTGATGGATGGGAGTGTGGGTAGATGGATGAGTGGATGGGATGGATGCAGGGATGGTTGGATGAATGATGGATGGGAGTGTGGGTAGATGGATGAGTGGATGGAGGGATGGATGAGTGAGTGAATGGGTGGATGGAGAATGGGTAGGTGGATGGGTGGGCGGATTGCTTATATACTACCATCTTTCTTACTTTACCAGTGAGTAAACTGAGGCACAGAAAAGTTACGGCCTGGGAAGGGGGGCTGTCTGATCTCACTTGAGTCCAGATCCATTGCCGTACTTTCTGCTTGGTGGCCTCTTCTGAACAACCCAAAGGCCTCCCGTAAGTCTACCCAAAACAGGTTGACTGGCTTCAAACTGAAACTCGCCCAATGAATCAGAAGGCGGCTTTGGCATTGCAGCGCCGCAGCTGTAGCATGCAGAAAGCTGCAGAAAGCCCACATCCGGGAAGGTGGCCTCACAGGGTTGACTCCGTGCCATACGGAGCAGCGTGCATGCATTCAGCCCCGGGTCAGCTCAGGGGAGGCCACGAGTCAAGGTCCTTGTCCTGACAGACCTCAGTAGTTTCGCTGGGAATCAGAGCAAATGTTCAGGCATTCTTGCATCGGCAGCGGGTGACACCCCCTGAGCAGTCTAGAAGTGGGACCATTCTCTGCTGCTACAAGCTGACACCTGGGCCCTGTAGTTGGACTTCCCTGGCCCTCCATTTCCTCATCTCTAAGATGGGAATGATGATGTAAACCCCCCATGGCTACAGTGAGGGTTAAAGGAGGGTTAAAGGCAGTGCTTGGCATTGGACAGATAAGTCGGGGGAGGGGGTGGGGCGTGAACAGCATGGAGAATGGGCAGAGTAAACCAGGGCTTTAAGGTGCTGAGAAAACAATCGGTTGTGTCTGCAGCCTCACTGGGGGTCCCACATAATATCTAGACACTCATTCCATGTGAAACACAGCGCTGAGTATTTGGGGTGCTGTGTATGTTGGAAAAATGAGTCCCTGTGCCCCCCTCCTCAGATTGGCCCATTGAGTAAGCACATGGGCTGTGCCCTCAAATGACCTGAGTGCTAGTTGTGGCTTCCTGACTTCAAGGGGTATGACTGTGGGCACTTCTTGGGACCCCCCACCCTACCCCAGGCCTTACTTTCCCTGTTTGTAAAATGGAGGCAATACCACTACCCAGTGCCGCTCTGAGGGTTTGGTGACCTCATGCAACATTAGGCACGGGCATTTAGAGCTGGTTCTGACTTGTCAGCCTAGAGGGTGGTGCTTGGGGCAGATGCAGATGCAAGGTGAACCGGAGGCTGACTGTGGGTGGGGTCAGATGCCCCCCCGCCCCTAAGTTTGTGAATGGAGTGAGGTGCACAGAAGTGTGTTGGAGGCGTGCTTTCTCAGAGGCTGCAGGTTTTCTATTCCGTTGTTTGCCTTGGCTTGCCTTGTTGTTTCCTAGCCCTGTTTCCATGATGCGATGATCTTGCCCCTGAGAACTCTGTTCAAGGAACTGTGGAGCAAAGCAAAGCCTCCCTCTAGGATGTTGCCTGATTTACTGGAAAGGGAGGGACAGCACCCCAGGCTCCCAACTTCTCCCTCCAGCTTCCTTCCCCTTGGGCCCTTAGGATGGGAGTCAGCCCAGCGGGGGCCTTGTCGAGAATAGGGGCTGCCCCCTCCCTCTCTCCCACCACCGTCCCTTCCCCAAACCCAAGGAGGAAAGGTAGGGGAGGATGACTCGGGTTTGGGGAAAGGAGAAGACAGGAAGCCAGAGCCACTTCACCTTCACCCTCTGGGAGCCACAGAAAGAGAAGCACCTGCATCCGGAAGTTGGCTCTTCCCCTCGGGTTTTCCCGGGCTCCCCGCACCCCGCTGTGGCCTGGAACACCCTGGGCTGGGCTCCAAGCCCAGGGCCTGCCCCACGTGGCGGCAGTTTCTGTCTCCTGTTGTTACCTAAGCAGCTCGTGTGTCTCCTCACTTACTGTCTCTTTGTCTCTCCGGCCACCTGTCCAGCCACCTACCTGCCTGCCCTCAGACTTACCTGGTTTTCCTTCCTACCTGCTATGTACTTATCAATTCATCCACCTATATGTGCTTACCAATTTGCCAGCGTTTCTATTTATCTAATGGCCTATATATTTATGAAATCAAGTTATTTACCTGCCTTCTTACAACCAAACCGTTTGTACGTTACCTCCTAATAGGCTTACATCCTCATACACCTCCCCACCTGCCTAACTTCGTTCTTTCTATTCGCCTACGTCCCTACGCAACTTACCGACCTCGTCTCCTTCCTTTCTTACTCTCCCCTTCCCTCCTCCTTAATCATTTCTTTTTTTTTTTTTTTTTTTTTTTTTTTTTTTTTTTTTTTTTTTTTTTTTTGCTTTTTGGTATGTGGGTAGCTCCCTGGCTGGGAATCGAACCCAGGCCGCAGCACTGACAGTGCCAGCGCCGAAGCCTTAAGCCACTACACCATCAGGGAACTCCCCTTAATCATTTCTTTAGCACCTGCCAGGAATCATAGTGGCCACACCAAACAGCATCAGAAAGAGCACGTCCAACCAAGCAAGGGACAGCTCTGTCTCCACTGGGACTTGATGGTTCACGTCCAAGCTCCATCCATTCATTCCAGCAGGCTTGGAGCAGTGTGCCTTTTAAATCAGAAAATAAAAACAAACAAACAAACAAACCCAGGTCCCAGACATTGCCGTGAAGTTCACCATGTATGGTCAAATACAAGGCAACAAGTTTTTCTTAATGAATAAAACTGCAGGTGGTCGTTAGCTGGAAAATAAGGACAGGGGGAAATCAGGCCTTGAAGGGTGGCAAAGGTGTGGCCCGGTGTGCGCGGGGGTCCTGGGAGGGGACTCTGCTGAGCAGAGGTGTACAGGGAGGGGAGGGCCAAGCTGGGTCTGCTTTGGGGAGATTGCAGTGAGGGGACGGCGAGCTTTCTGGAATGCTAGTCTTACCTGGGAGGTTTAGCTGCCCCCATGTCCTCTCCGCAGGACTCGACAGGGGACTCTGTACTGGCGACTGTAACAACACTCCTGCTCGCAGCTGGTGGTCTTTGTCGTGCTAGGCCCCGACTTTGAGACAAAGACGTTCAGATGCCTGGGGCAAGGTTGGCTTCAGTTGCCCTGAGAGGTACCCTCAGTCAGGAGGGGACTGAGCCGTGGGCTCCAGAGGACGGTCACCATCTCTGGGATAGGTTGGAAGGGGAACGTCAGCAGGAGTGCAGGCTGCTTTAGTAGGGGGACAGTCCAGGGTTGGCTTGGCCCGTCCCCGGACTCGTTGCCCTGTCCACTCAGTCCGGAAGGCTTGTCATTCTCCTGCTCCTTCACCTCACCTCTACCTCCACCGCCTCTGCTGGGATGCAGACCCCCATCAGCCCCTGGCGGGGCACCGCAGGGCCTCCTACCTCATCTTCCTACCCAGGCCCTCCTTGTCTTGATCTACAGCCTCTGCCATCAGGCTGGCACCTGTCCCACCCAGCTCGGAGACCTTCTGTGTTGACAGAGAGATGATCAGATTCAGGTTTCATGGAGCCTGGAGGGGTAGGGGAGGATGTGAGAAGCCAGGTGTCGGGCCGCTGCTGCTGTCCGAGTGGCAGACAGTGGCACCCAGGCCGGTGCCCCCTGGGGCCAGCTGACTCTCATGGGCGCTCCGGCCATTGGTGCTGGCTACCCCTGAGGATGACAGGAAGGAACTCCCATAGGTGGCCTTAAGAAAGCTGACTGGCTAAGGTGCCTCTCCCTGGGCACCAGATCATCTGGCAGGTGAGACTTCTTGGGATTTCTCATCTTCGTCCCTTCTGTTTTGTCAGCCTAACGAGGCAAGACTGTTTCAAATTGACTATTAACGTTTCTTGTTTGTCTGCCTACATCCCCTCCCGCCCCCCGGGAGTTCTGAAAGCCACGACTGCTTCGGAGTGACCGCCATACAACAGGCGTCACTGTCCACAGTTCACACGCGGGGAGGCTAAAGCCCCCCACAAGGGAAGCGAGGTGTCCAGGGTCTCTCACCTGCTGGGGACAGCCAGGGCTGGACAGCAGCTCTTCACACTCCCGACCCTATGTGCTCTGAGCAAACGTGCCTGAGTCACCAGGGCACACCACCTTTACTGTTCT
The DNA here is from genome assembly GCA_004026885.1 of Lyroderma lyra. Classification (NCBI taxonomy): domain Eukaryota; kingdom Metazoa; phylum Chordata; class Mammalia; order Chiroptera; family Megadermatidae; genus Lyroderma; species Lyroderma lyra. The sequence goes on along the minus strand of PVJL010009850.1, from coordinate 49,629 downwards.
GTACTTGACAGTTTTTGTTCAAACCACTCACCTTTTGTACTCAAGTTTATTTTCTAAGGAAGGCTTATAGGCATCATAAATGAATGCCACCCGTAGAAGGTAACTATGAGAAAGGGGAATAATGCTAATTGATCTCTAGCTGAGTGTTCTTGTCTACCGAAGGTGGGAGGCGATCGGCGAGGGGATCGTGCGTGTTAGAGACAGAAGCCCCAGGCTGAGACTTTCTCCCAGAGGCCATCAGGAGCTTGGGCAGAGACTTGAAAGGGCACTAACTTTCTCTGTCGGTGTGAGTCAGTGCTATTCGGCACCACATCTGCGCATCACCCCCAAACCATCTGGCATAGAGTGTACCAGATTTGGGGTGACACCCTTTTTATGGGTAATTCATGATTCAGTCCAATGTCTTGGAATAAAAAGGATGCGCAGACCCCTGGTGATCTGTAGGGAAATTCAAGGTTCTTCACTGTGGGGCGGGGGGTGGGGGGGAGGGGACCCAGGCAGTCAGCTTGAGCCCAGCAGGGACTCTCAGCTTGTCGGAGACTGTGGGGCTCTGGTCCTGGCCCCATCCAGCAGAGGATAGCAGATACGGGCCACTGGCACCAGCGTGGCACCAATGTGATACCCACCATTCCAGAATGTCAGTGTTTTGAGAGTCCCCCCAACAGACAACTTCACCACCTTCTCCAGTCACCGGATTTGGCCCACAACAAGGAACTGAAATTAACCTCCTTAGAGGCATGGGTCGGGGAGGGGAGTTTAAGGGAGTGTGGACAAATTAGAGCATATTTAGACGTGAGAAATCCGAGAGCCCGAGGCTGCCTTGCGGTGGGGAGGAGTTTGCTGCCGGTCCCTTGCTTGCTTCTTTTGCATGCCGGCTTAGTCTTGGCGGGCTCCTGGCCCTTGGGGGCACAAGGAAACCGGCTGGAGATGAGGCTGCCCGCTCCTGAGCTGGGCATCTGAAGGCACCGGCGGCAGGCTGAGGGCCCAGGAGGTTCTGCCGACTCACTGCATTGCCCACACCATGCGCTGTCTGGCTCCGCGCCCTTCAGGGACCTACCTGGCAGAGCCCCAAGGTAAAAAGGCGAGTGGAGGAAGTCAGGGCTGAGAAGGCTTCTTAACTGAGGGTGAGGTCTCACCTGGTCGCACCATCCCCCATAGAGACCTGCTCTGAGCTGGGGGGTGGGGTCGTAGAGGGCTGTCCTTGTCCTGCTGGGGCTATTGGCAGAAGTGAGGTGGTTAGCTATTTCCTTCCACTTGAGGGACACTCGGGTCAGGCCAGATGCCTGGAATGTGCGAGGGTTTTATCAGCCCTTGAAGGGCTCTAGAGGGCCCACTTTCAGGGGGCACGCCAGTAGCTCTCAGCATTGACCGCCCGGCTCAGCCAACCGCAAGGTCCTCTACCTGCCAGATAAATACTGGGCGGTGCCCTGGACGGACAGGACCCTCGCCAGATCCCGCCCCATCCTTGGGGAAACAGGGACACCAAAGCTAGGGTCAGCCCCTAAAGCCAGTCACCTGAACAGATGCTGCCCCCTCCCCAGTTTCCAAAAGGTGGTTTTTTGGGGGGAAATGGGGGACAGGGGGACAGATGTTGACAGAGCATAGCACAGACACCTGGCACCTCTGAAGTCAGATCGGCAGGTTTGAATCTCAGCTGCACGGTTGGCTGGGTGTGGTGTGACATGTCACCAACCCTCTCTGAGGCTGTTTTCCTGGGGTATGAAATGGGGTAAGGGGGAAACTCCCAGGGTAATGGTGAGGGATCAAAGGATCTAGCACAATGCCAGGTGCACTGTAGGAACTGTCATCGTAGGACCCAGTGGTACTGGTGTTGCCATAGCTGTGCACCTGACTGCTTAGCCACCGCTGCAATGTGTGACTCCCTCCGAGTCCCCAGATGGATGACAAGTTTGCCATCTCGGCTGCATGCAGCCAGAGATCATTGGGGAAGTTTTTGAGGGGCAAAGCCAGGTCGGGAGTCACCTGGACCCACCCCCTGGATTCCAGATGAGGAAATCCAAACCTGGGAAGGGAAGTGACCTCCCCGAGTTCTCGTGGTAGGCGGGGCAGGGATCCAACACCTATGGAGGAGGAAGGGCCAGAGTCAGGGTGAAGGTGTGGTGATGGAAACACCGCTGGCTCCCAGCCCCAGTAAAGATGCCCGAGGCACTTGCTCTTCCTCCTGAGGGCATCCAGCTTCCCCGGATAACAGGCTCCGGAGAAATCTCTGGGGCCGTGTGTGCAGGGGTGGTTTGCCTGCCCCCACAGTGGTGCAGAGCTAGAGGAAAATCAGCCCCCCCCTGCCCCTGGGGTGCGAACGAACTCTACAAGCCTGGGCTTGCAGACTGCAGGCCTGTGGGTGCGCGGCTTCCCCGCAGCCGGGGGACTGACCATTTCCAAGAGCGCCCTGGGTGCTCCGGGAGCTCCACCAGGAATGTAGAGGCGCTTCTGAGAAGGCACGTGGTGGAGGCTTGGGTGCCTGCTCCTTCCCCGGCTAGACCCAAGCCCCGCAGTGCAGACAGAAAGTGAAAGAGAAAAGAGACAGCTAGAGGGTGGAGTAGGGTGGCCAGGTGACAGGCTGCTCCAAGCTCGCAGCAACTCCAGACCTGCCAGGAGGGAGAGATCACCAGCAGCGTGTGCGAGCGTGGGAGACCGGGGAACAGCGGTAGGTGACCAAAGGTCCCCTCTGCGGCCCCTAAAGCTGGGCTGGGCAGCGAGACTTGGAGCCGGGCAGAAGGGAATGAGCAGAGTCCAGACGCAGGAAACTCCTAATGTCCAGCAAGTGTGGAAGGGCTCCACACGGGAACCAGAGCAGGAACCTGGAGCAGGGCTGCCTGGGGACCGCGGAGGGGGGACGGTGAGGAAAGTGGGGAGGGAGCCCCAGCGTCTGCCGAGGGACCGAGATGCAGAGGGAGCGCGCGGAGCAGACAGGTGGGCTGGCCGGCCCTGGGCAGACAACACTGGGCGTCCTGGAGTCTTAGCGCTGAGTGCAGAGGTGCGTGGGGTGGGGGGGACGACACAGGCTCTCCCTCTGCAGGGGACCTTGCACCAGGGCCCCCCTTCCCTGGGCCTCAGTTTCCCTGTTGGGTCATTTTCCAACTCGGAGCTCCGGAGACTGGGTACAGAGCCCTCCTGGTGCGGTCCCTGTGCACGGAGGGCTACGGGGAGCTGGAACTTTTAGCGAGAGCAACTGGAGGAATCCTCACGGCTCTTTGATCGTATTGGCGGGGTTGGTGGGGGGGTGCAGGGGGGCTCTCGCCGGACTGCCTTTGACGGTTGGTATCTCTAGGGCCCATTGGGATCCTGAGGCACGCCCTCTAACGGAAAGGCGGGTGGAGCCCCAGAACGCTGGAATTGGAATCATGTCTAGCTCTGTCTGGGACCCTTGGCACAGCCCCTCTCTACCTGACACGGGGGACAGGACCGAGCCCAGGATTCCACAGCACTCCGCCTCCAACAACAGCCAGGGGTTCCTCACTTTGGCAGGAAGTCCTTCATCTGTGCACCCCCCACCCCCCCAAAAAAGAAATACTTCTAGGGGATTAGAAGATTAAGGGCCTGGTGGAGTTGAAGGGGGAGGGGAGGAGGCCCCTGTCTGCCTTAGGGAGTGACCCAGTGTCCAAGGTGCCAGGATGTGGAGTGGAAGGGTCCTCAGGGATAATGGAGTCAGGGAGTCTCAGGCTTCCTACACATGGGAATCAGTGGGAGCTTGTTTCCTGTGCAAGTTTCCAGGCCTCACCCCTAAAGCCCATTGGCCAGGCCTGCTCCCAGCGCAGGTTGAACCATCTATCCCAAGTCATTCCTATGTCAGAGGTCCAGACACATTGAGAGGCCTGGATGTGGCCCAACCCCTGTACTCTTCTCCATGTTACAAAATCCCTGGGGACTTCCCCGGGCGGTTTTATCAGAGGCTGCCTAGCTGAACGGTTGGTGGAGTCAGCATTTGAACCCAGTTCTCCAGAGCAGAAGGAAAGTCTTCCAGAGACTTGGACACATGCCTGGCTGATTGGTCCGAAGACAGTTTTCAAAGAGGCATTCAATGGCCCTGGTTCTCATAGGGAAGGAATTGCTGCGTTTCTGATTCTTTTTCATCCTTCTTTGCTTTTGTGTGAGGCGCTCTTGAACAGCACCCAAATACTGTACTACTTGCTGAGGTTTCTTTGGAACAGAAACAGTAGGGCAGCAGCCCTTATTTTGATAGCATCGTTTTGTTTTCAGTGGCAAGTGATACCGTTTTTTCCCCCATGTGAGGGAAAAAATAGAAAGTTTTCTTTTTTAAAAAACAGGGGGAGTTCCCTGGTGGTGCAGTGGCGTAAGGCTTCGGCGCTGGCGCTGTCAGCGCTGCGGCCTGGGTTCGATTCCCAGTCGGGGAGCTACCCACATACCAAAAAGCAAAACAAAAACAAAAAAACAAAAAAAACCCAGGCACAGGCTTTACCAATGTAACCATTTACAAACACACTGTTGGGTGGCATTAAAGACATTCACAATGTTGTGCAACCACCGCCACCATCCGTCTCTAGGACTTTTCATCTTCTCCCACGGGCATTCTGTCCTCATTGAGCAATAACTCCCCATTCTCCTCTCCCTGCAGCCCCAGGCCACCGCCATTGGACTTTCTCTTTCTGAGCCTTTGAGTGCTCTGGGTGCCTCACATGAAGTGGAATCATATTTTTGTCCTGCTGTGACTGGCTCATTTCACTTAGCATAACATCTTTAGGGTTCATCTGAGCCTGGCTCAGATCCTCGTTCCTTTGACGGCTGAATAATATTCCAGTGTAGGAATGGGCCACGTCTGGCCTATCCGTTCATCTGTCAGTGGGCGTTTGAGGTGTTTCCACCTTTTGTCTTTGGAATAGCGCTGCTGTGAACATTCGTGTACGAGAATGTGTCTGAGTCCTTGCTTTCAATCCTGGAATTTTTCTTTCAAAGTAAATATGTTTGTTTCTTTAAAAATTAGTGTAAGGAAAATACTCAGGTAAATGATAGAATAGGTGGTAAGAAGAGTTGACCAAAAAATTATAAAGGAGGCAGATGGATGCCAGAAGTTTGGGAGATGCTGGATTCGTGCAGAGACCTGGTAGCTGTTATAATATCCTAGGCTGTAGGACTAGGAGCTGCTAGATCAAGGGTATGGCAGCTGAGGGACTTTTGGCTGGAAAAAACATAAGAATGGAGGAAGTGTCCAGTGGCAGCAGAAATGGAGGGTCTGGAACGTTCACTTGGAGAAGGAGGGTTGTAGGCTTCCTGGTATTCATCCTGAGGGCCAGTGTCTGCTTGGCTAGCTTGGGTATGAAAGCTCTCTTAGTTCTCAGGAGCACTAGTGCACGTATGTACGTGGTGTGTGTGTGTGTGTGTGTGTGTGTGTCAGAGGCAGGGTACAAAGGGGGTGCTTACTTTACAATCCAGGATCCTAGGCCCCGCCCCCAGACTCACTGAATCTGAACTTAGAGGGGTGAGGCCCAAGCTGCTGTGTGTTTAGCACTCTTTGCAGGATGTTTTGATTTACAGCCAAGCCTGCCAATCGCTGGGCTCTGTGGGCAGATCCCTGCCCGTGATTCATCTCAGAGTCTCCAGCACCCAGCAGAGGGTCTGGGGTGGCTTAGGTGCTGTGTTAGGTGGAGCTGGGGGTCTGGCCTGGAGTTGGGGGGCTGACTGGCTAACTGCAGCCACAGCATGCTCATTCCCCTCCCCGCCCCAGCACCTGGCTCAGGCTCTCTTCTCCGAAAGAAAAAACGCGTTGGACTCCTTTCCAGGTTACTGACTGCAGCTAGGAATGTTGGGATGTGCAGAGGGACGGCCCCCTGGAGGTGGGAGAGGCCAGATGAGCCGGAAGGGGCTTGCATTCTGGGCTGGCACTGAAGGTACCCCTCTGCCCCTGGCTGCAGCTCTTACACTTTGTCTCTTCCCTTCTCATGCCAGGATCACCCAGCCTCCAACCCCCAGTGAGTGTGCCACTTACAGTAACATGCACAAGCCGAGGTCGTCTCATTTGATTTCCCAAGTTGCGATGAGGTGCATGTCCTCCATGGGGCTTTGATCGTATTGGGAAGTGGGGCTTTCGCCACTCAGTAGTGGTCCAGAGTAAGACAGGTGGCTTACCCGAGCTCTCAGATCTAGTCTCTGTAGGGTTTTGGGTGGGGTTCCTTATGATTTCCAGGCCCTGCTTGGGGGAAGCCGGAGCCACATTGTCTCAGGCCAGGCTCCCCAGGACTTGGAGATGGAGGTTTGCATGGGGGAGGTTTACTGGGGAGTTAGGACACGGGGAGAAAGGGAGGAAACAGGAGCTGGGTTGCAGTGCAACAGAGGTCCAAGTCCCCCAGGGGAGCGCTGAAGTTGGGGTAGACTTTAAGGTTATCTCAGATTGAGGCATGGAGACCAGACCTTTGCAGCTCACAGGACCAACCCTTGCACGTGGGCTACCCCTGGAGAAGGGGCGTGGCTTTGGGCGATTCCAAGAGAGCTTGAGCTGTCAGCTGGCCCCCTGGCCCTCCAGCAGCTGGTGCTAACAGAGCATATCTGAGCAGCACCATCCACTGCAGAAGTCAGAGAGCATCTGGAGGCCAAGGCCTAAACTGTCATCTGGAGTTGTGGTTTAAAAAGTACTCTGGGCAGCCCTTTTTGGAGAGCGGAGGTTCAGGGCCCCCCAAACCCCTTTCATGAAGCAGTTCCATCATCACCTGTTTTGGAATTTGGGCTCCTTGTACAAGGAAGCCACCGCTTCCTTGTAGGGACATTGTTAGCAGAGGAGGGTGCTGGAAACCGGAGAGGGAAAGGATCTCATGGGGGATCGCCCAGCCTGTCAGGTGCAGAGCAGGGCCCAGATCTCAGGTCTCGGGACTCCCTCTGTGGACTCTATCCGGCCTGTGTGTCGTAAACTCACCGGTCGCCCTGGCTGTGCCAGACCGACTTCCTGCCTTCCTCCTCGGCTGGGAGAAGCCTTGTGAGTGGGGGTTAGAGCCGGTCTTGCTTCCACGTTTGGCTTTGTGCTGGCCCGGGCTGGTCCCAGCAAGGAGGGCTGGGAGGCCGTGATGGAAATGCCAAGATTCTTAAGGGTCTGGAACTGGGGTGGGGGTGCGAAGTGGAGCAGCAGGCTGGATCCAGTGGGGTCCCATGGCACTCAGTGCCCCCCAGTCCGCACACTGCTTATCTCTCAACCCCCTTTCATTGCAAGCTGGCACCAGAGCTGGAAACCCACCCTAAGCACGCGAGATGCCGCAGCTGCCGGGCTCCCTGCTCCTCCCCCTTTGGACTTGCCCTGACCGGGACTCAGGGCCAGGCCCCATCCAGGCCCCACCGTGGGAAGAGGCCACCCTGTGCCTCTCGGTTCCACTGGGAGGCAGACAGAGTTTAATTCTGTTTCTCCCTGCCCCAGTCACCTGTCTGTCCCAAGCCACCATCCTCCCGGTAGGTCAGAGACAGAAGGGGTCTTAGGGGGCCTCCAAGCCAAGGGTCGCAGACCCAAATGCCCTGGGGGCCATCACTGTGCAAAATGGGGCCAGGCAGAAGACAACAGGGAGTAGTGAGGACTTTGGCAACAATCAGTTGTATATTCTGTATACATCGTGATGGTAATTAAGACACCTGCATATATATACATACACACACTCAGATTGCCTCGCGAAACAAAAACACCAAGGTCTGCGGGCCTGACTCCCCCCTCGTTTATGAGTTCATACTCCAAGCCAAGCCCCTTGTGGCCCAGTGGGGGAGCCCGAGGCCCTAGTCAGAGCTAAGCCATGACAATATTTCCAGACCTCTTCTGACATGAAGCTTGTCTGGCCTGCTGCGCCCCCCCCCCCCCCCATTACACATGAAGTGAAAATCTTGAGTGACACCAGCAGTTTCTGCATCGCCCTCCATGGATTGTAATGGCTACTCTTTTTCTGTCCTGCCCTCAGCAGAGGACACCCAGGTGCCTCCATCTCCCTGTCACCACAGATAGCACAGTGGTGAGCATGCTCAATTGGGTGTCCTGGTGGAGTTGTGGGAAGATTTCTTTGGGATGCACCTGCCCAGGAACTGAATTGCTAGGTTGTAGGATCTGCACATCCCGAGCTGTGCTAAGTGGTGCCCAGTTCTCTGCAGCGCCACACCAGCCCACTCCCCCCACCCAGTAGAAAGCATCGCCCAGCTTCCCAGTTTTTGCCAGTCGTATGGTGTCAAGTGATACCTTGCTATTTTTATTTTGAAGCTCACATCTTCGTAGCATTTCCTGGATATGTCACTTTCAGCATGTCACAGCAAACTAATGAGATAGACACTGTCATCCACGTGCAGTAGGCTTCACAGCCCAGAGAGGCTGAGCAAATTATTTGAAGTCACACAGTTAATGTGCAACTGGAGTTTGAATGCACAGCTCGCCCTCTTAACCGCGGGACTGGTATTACCACGTTTTGTCTCTCTTCTAAAATGTACCTGGGTCTCTGCTGCCAGCTTCTTGGCAGAGACTGTACCTTAAATCTCGTCAGGGCCCCTGGAGAGCGGAGCCCAGTGACTTTCCTGTAGGAAATGCTCAGTAAATCATTGTTCTACAGATTTGGAGAAAAAGAACTGCAAGATGTTTCTTAGAGTTTATCTGGAAGAGTACAGGGTGTGAGAGGAAAAGAGGAACTTATCTGATCCGGAGCCCCACAGAGGGGCCAGCTGGGCACTGGTCGTGGGAGATAAGTATCCCTGGGCTCCTGCTTCCCGCCTCCGTGTGAGCTCCGGAAGCGGCTCGTCATGAGGTTGGAGAGCAGGGTGGTGTTGGGGGGCCCTGGAGCAATACGAAGGGGGAAAGGCTGACAGGCAGTAAGGAATCTGGAGTCCCACAATGCCGTAGCTGGGTGGGCCCCCACACCCTGTTGGTGAGACTCAGGCTCAGAGGGGTAAAGGAAAGTACTCAAGATCAGAGGCAGAGAAGGAACTCAAACCCATGTCTCCAGAAGCACGGTCCCGAGACGCTCCTCAGGAGGGGAGGTTCCAGGTCAACAAGTAGGGAAGCATTGCTTCTCACACTCTTATCACACTGCAGAGCAGTGCTGAAGGATTTGGGGGGTGGGGGCAGCAAAGGAGCCCCTTTCTCTCAATACCTCCTCAGACCCCCAAGGATATACTCGCCCTTTCTGGGTAAAAAATGATCTGATAAACTGAGCCTGACCTCATTGTCATCATCTGTAAAATGGGTGTAATAAAACCAGCCTCCCTGAGTGGTTGTGACAGTTGGGACGAGATGGCACAGCCCCAGCCCCAGACGAGCTCCCCAGCAGAGATGGGACGTTACTCATACCATGGCACAAGAAAGGCTGTGTCAACTGAATGCCAAGTTGCTCAGGTCTGAGGGAGGCCGGTCTGATTGCTCTTGATTTCCGTCAGGGGCGGAGAGAGAGAGAGAGAGGGAGAGAGAGAGAGAGAGAAACAGAGAGAGAGAGAGAGGACTTGTTATTTCAGAAATCACTCTTGCGCGTCTGCTCTTTGAAAACCTGTGGGGTAGTGTGCAGTGGGGATGGAAACAAACCCCACAGGGACTTTTGGTGGCAACAGGATTAGGAACCTTTTCTCAAGTTGGATGTGGAAGGTGGTGGCCCAGGGGGAAGAGCAAGTCCAAAGAGGACCTTCTAAAAAGGCTGCCCATTTACCAAAAAGGCACGGACCAGACGCTCCTCAAAAGGAGAAGTCATCTCGCCACCAAGCCTTCTCGCATTAGGTGAGGGCATCTCCCCAGGGGGCTGAGGACCGAGCATCTAAAAGAAGCTGAGACTCTGGGGCTGGGCACTTGGTTTCGACCCCACCTCCCTGCTCCTCTCTCTGAGCCGGTGCCTTCGCCTGAGCGATGAGACTGCAGACAGGTAACGTGTGAGGGAGACTGAGTGGGGTACTGTCTGCACATCACGTTGTTGGGTGGCTGGCCCTCAGAGGCCTCTGTGAGTTCCAGTTAAACATCCTGTGGATGGAGGAAGCTCACCATGTCCTGCAGCCTGCTGGAGCCTGGGGCTGCAGGAGTGAGAGAGACAGGGTCCTGCCCTGCCAGAGCCCCTGGCCTCTGTGATCTGCACTGTGCTGGAGGGCTGACCAGGGCCATCTCTGCCCCAGTCCCCTCTGCAGTTGCATGCGGGCGAAAGAATCCACTTGAGGAGACTTTGGAGCATTTCCTAAATGTCTGGAGACACAGGAAACATGGTTGTGGAAACACTGGGGTGTGGGGAGAGGGTGCTAGGCCAAGATGCAGGTAGGTCTTGGCATAAATGTGGGGGGCGCTATGGCCTGTGGGGAGAATTAGGCTGGGAGCTTCGACTGCTGGGCTGAATCCTCCTTTGCCTGTTGCCTCCCGTGTGCCTGGTGCACCACATAGTCTGGCAGTGGGGAAATGGATCAGAGAGGTTAAGTCACTTGCCTAAGGCCTCCCAGCCAGAATTCAGCCTCAGGCTCGCCAACGAGGTGACCTTGCACAAGCCATTTCAGCGAGGTCGTTTGAGTGTCCTTCTCTGTCTAGTGAGCATAATACTCCATCCTGCCTGCCCCCTCAGGCTCTCTGGGAGGCGTGCAGGGGGCGTGGGAGGGGAGGCAGAAGTCTATTGTGAGCTGCAGAGCCCTGTTTCCACGAAAGGAAGATAGGAGCAGGGTCCATCTTGGGAAAGCAGGAAGGGAGCTCCCGTGGTGCATGTCAGGGGCGTCTGAGAGCAGATTTCTTCTCATCTAAATTGAGCCCACAGTGCAGAACTTGGGACCTGTGATGACTTCTTCCAGGCACCTTGTCAGTGGTGGTGATGTGGGGAAGATTGGGCCTGTCAGGTGTTCTGCGTGGGGCTTCCTTGTGTCTATGGGGTCTCCTCATGCACAAGAACAGAAAGCTGGGCTTCACGGTGTGGTGACTCGGGCAGGAGTGGAAGAGCTAAGGGGCGAATGACAATTACAGCCATCACACAGACTGTCACCATGTACGAGGTCGGACCATTAAGTTCGTGAAGTCACCCTAGAAGTGCTACACCCTGCGTCACTGAATACCACTGCGGTCACCTTTGAAGTCCTCCCCTTGGGAAGTTATGTGCCTAGTCCACCCTTCAAAGCAGTTTTGGAACTCTTTTTCTGGAATGGCCATCAGAGCTGTCGTCGTTCCCAAAATCTGACAATCAAGTTCGTGAATTTGTCACCGTGCACTTACGTTGGCAGCGCCGTACAGACAACTCAGTAAGGTGACATATAGTCTTGGCAAGTGCACGGTGGCAAGTTCATGAACTTAACTGTCAGATGTTGGGGACCACAACAGCTCTGTTGCTCATTCCAGAAAAAGAGTTGCAAAATGGCTCTGAAGGGTGGACTAGGGCGCTGGCGTCGGCACACAGCTCCCCAAGGGGAGGGCTTCGAAGGTGACCGTAGTGACACTCAGCAGTGAGGTGTGCAGCACTTTTCTGGGATGAGTTTGGGGAATGAATTGTCTGACCTTGGATATGTTGGATGCTGTTCTAAGCTTCCATTCATTGAGTGCTTACTAAGCTCTGGTTACCTTTCTAAGGGCTCTGCTTGAATTAACTTACCCAATCGTTCTGAGTTACCACGTACTATTATTCCCATTTTATAGATAAGAAAATTGAGGCTCCAAGAGGTTTAAAAACTGAACTTGCCCAGGTTGCAGTGAGTTGGTAGGTAGGAGTGGTTTCAGAGTCAGGTGATTTGACTCCAACACTCATGTAAGTTACCTCCTTTCTCTCTGCCAGTCCATCTCCCTGGTGTTTGACCACATTTGGTGATGTGGCCCGAAGTTTGAAGCCAAGCCCATCAATAGTGAGGGTGGGCTAGGTGTTTTCAGGCTCCTCCCCCTTGCACGTCTGTAATAGTGGCTGGTTCGTCTCTTCCTGGGCCTAGACACGATGCGGGTGGTCATTTGAGTGGAAACATTTTGATTGGCAGGAAAGAGCACTGGACTGAGAGTCTCACGTCGGGGGATCAGGTGCAGGCTTGGTCGCTGGCAAACTGGGGCCTTGTGCAAGATGCATCCCTTCTCAGGTCTCATCTTCTCTGTGGAATGGAAGAGGGTGAATGAATGAAGGTCCCTAGCAGACCTGATGCCCTGTGAGAAAAGAGTTTGGGTGACTTGACCAAAGTCATACAACTCATTCCCGGAATTGCTGGCATCAGTCCCTAGCTATTGTCGCCAGATCTCACTGCCTGGAAAAAGAGGCAAGATGGCCACCAGGTAGGCTCTCAATAAATAGCATGGACTGAAAACGGGAGGCAGGCAAGATATGGGGCAAGGTCTTCCTTTACCATCCTTGAGAGAACAGCAGATGGCTCGGTGGGCTCTTGGGCCAGCGTGTAGAGAGAGGTGCCCTCCTCCTCCCTCCCCCGTCTCCCACCCTTAGCCCCCCTCCATGCAAAGGGTGGCAGCACCCTCTTTCAGTTCTGCTTCCTCCAGTCATGGCTGGCTGGGCAGTCCTGTTGTTTGGGTTCCTGTAGCTGCCACCCAACCCATTACAAACAAACAGCTCCAGCCAGGCTCCCATGTTGGGCTGGGAAGTTCATCCCCTGTGACATCCAGGGTCGAGTCGTGTGCGTGTTTTCACTGTCTCACCCTCCCACTGGCCTTCCTGCCTTGGCTCCATTTTCTTGACCAGGCAGGAGCATCCAGAAGGTTCTGTCACTCTTTCTGGCCTTCACAGCCAGCTCTCCTCTCACCTCTTCCAACAAGCATCCTCTGATTCCTTCCAGCATGTACCTGTGTCCCTCATAGAGTGTGTCAAATGATGGCCCCCAACAGATATGTCCACATGAAATCCCTAGGACCTGTAAATGCCACCTTATTTGAAAATAAAAGCCTCTTTTCAGATAAGTTAAGGATTTTGAAATAAGATCATGCTGGGTTATCCAGGTGGGCCCTGAATCCAATGACAAATGTCCTTATAAGAGCACGGCAGACAGTTTGAGACACAGCGAGGTGATGTAAGCTCTGAGGCAGAGAAGACAGTGAGTTGGCCACAAAGTCACATGTCAAGGAATGCCAACGGTTCCCAGAAGTGAGAAGAGGCAAGGAAGTCTTCTGCCCTGGAGCCTCCAGAGGGGCCATGGCCCTGCCAACCCCTGGACTTGGGACTTCTGGCCTCCAGAACTGTGAGGGAACAAGGCTGTGCTGTTTTAAGGTACTCGGCCTGTGGTGCTTTGGTGCAGCAGGCCTGGACTATTAGACTGCCTGAACGAGGGAGCAGGCAGGGGCATTGCAGCCACATGAGTGAGGCTTCAAATTGGCTCTAGCCAGCAAGAGCTTAGCCTCTCTGAGCCTCAAATTCCTCACCTGCAAAATGACCTTCCAGTGTTCGTGTTTTGTTTTGTTTTAGAAAGCTTTGTAGGGATGTAATTCACACATCACACAATTCACCCATCTGAAGTGTACAGTCCAATGGCCTTTCTAGTGTATTCACAGTCATTCAGCTATCTTCACGGTTAAGAATATTTTCATCATCTTCTCCAAAAGAAACCCCATACCCGTGAGCAGCTGCTCCCCATTTCTCCCTATACTCTCCCCCAAACTTAGCCAGCCACTAATCTACTGTCTGTCTCTAAAGATTTCCCTAGTCCGCATAGTTCATACAAATGGAATCATACAATAAATGGCCCTTTGTGTCTGGCTTCTTTCACTTAGCGTAATCGTTTTCAAGTTTCATCCATGGCAAAGCAGGTATCAGTGCTTTATTTCTTTCTCTGGCCGAATAACATTCCATTGCATGGACTTACCACATTCTATTTATCCACTCAACCACTGATGGACGTCTGAGTTGCTTCTGTGTATCGGCTGTTATGACTTATACATCTGTAAAAGTTTTTGCATGGACAGGTCCAGGATTGTCCTGAGGGTGAAATGAAGTAGTATCTAAGGTAGCGGATACGTCCTTCAACAAATGACGAGGGATCCTACAGACAGTCTGCCCCAACCCCTTCAATTTACAGTTTAGGAAACGGAGAGGCATGGAGAGGGGCAAAGACTTCTCCAGATCACCCAGGGCAGTAGAGCATCACAGTTAGATGCAGGCCCAGAACCAAATCCTGCTTCCACTTGGAGCTGGGTTACCTTATGTAAGTCACTTCACCTCTCTGAGGCTTAGTTTACTCACGTGTAAAATGAGGAGGGTAATAGTAATAGTACCTACCTCGTATGGTTGTTGTCGTAAGGATTAAATTGTGCTCGCTCATGTGTCTGGCACATAATAGGTGCTCTACCAGGCTTAGCTGTCATCATTCTTAGCAGCACGAGATATGGAACTCAGGTCTCCTAGCTCACAGGTGTAATAGTCTTGACTCTGCAGCCCCCCAGTTCCCTCTCTTGTATCATGGGCATCTTTGCAGTGTGATTGCTAAGTTCCTTGGGGAGAGGGAGTATGGCTTTGTCTCCCCTCTGACCTGAGAAAAGAGCACTTTTCTCCCTTTGTTTGGCTCTCCCTAACCCTGGCCTTCACCGAGTGAGCCACCTGGGAACTGTGATCGGTGTTAATTCCCTGTATTTTTCAACACCCCATGAGATGACCAAGCACTCGTATTCTCCCTTCCAGGTAGTGGACAGTGTGCCGCCATGGAGTTGGGGCCTCTGGAAGGCGGGTACCTGGAGCTTCTTAACAGCAATGCTGACCCTTTGCAGCTCTACCACCTCTATGACCAGAGGGACCTGGCTGGAGAAGAAGAGATCGATCTCTGCTCAGGTGGGCTCTCCTGCCTCTGGCCCCTCCCAAGCCCTTTCCCACCCCTCAGCCTGCATTGGAGAAGGGCAGCAACCTCAGGAGGTGGCCAGCGCTGAGGCCCGGTCAGCACCACGGACAGCGCGCCGCCTTCTTGATGCTCCTCAGTGGGGCCATCTCCCCGCCTCTCCCGCCTTCCCCACTAGCCCTCTTCCCAGTCCTTTCCTGCTCCATTCAAGGGGCTCCCCGCAATCCCCCCGCAGAACCCGACACAGACACCATCAACTGCGAACAGTTCAGCAGGCTCTTGTGCGACATAGAAGATGATGAAGAGACCAGGGAAGCTTATGCCCATATCGGTGAGGAAATTACCCTGAGCCCAGAAAAAGGACAATTGAAGGGGAAAGTTTCCTTTTTTTCTCTTTTATTCATCTCGTGCATTCACTGTGAGCCACAGCAGGCCCCTCTCTCAGAGATCAGGGCAGGGCAAGGGCTAAAAGAACGGAGGCTCCCGGAAAGAAGGAGGGTGGAGCATGGCCATGCAAACAAAACCTCGCTTTTACACCCTCTGCCTCCATGTATACCTTTCCGATGTCTTGCTCTTCTCTCCTTCCTTCCCACGAAGCCCCTACTGTACTCCCCACCCCGTAAGCCAAAGTAGTATTTGTACTGTTGTGAGCTAATCGCTGAGGGTGTATAGTCACCGTGCATCCTTACAACAAAGGAAGTAGAAACTGTTAGCTTCTCCATTCCACAGAAAACGAAATTGAGGTTCAGAGAGGTGTAGCATCTACCCAAGGCTGCATCAGAGATAGTAGTAGGCAGGTCTGAAAGTCTCCCTTGTGGTCTTTCTCATTTCAAAGTCTTTATTTTTAACCACAAAAAGGGAAGTATCTGGGGTGGGGAGGTTTGCTAAGGCTTAAGCTGAGGGGCAGGTCTGCAACTTTAAAAAAAGATCTACAGCTTCCAGACAAAGGCAGAACTCTTCAGGGAGAGGTGTTTCCATTGTCCTCGTTATTTTGGGGGGTGGGGGTGGGGCAAAAAAATCCCCCCTCACCAGAGTCACCTCTATCTCATACAGAGATTTTGTTGAATTACAAAAAGATGCCTTTTCTGAGGGATGCAACACCCACCAGGAAGTAACCGCTCGGCTATTAAAGTGCAGGCTGAATTTCCCACTCCCACTGGCCCTCGTGCAGTGAACAACCTGCACAACTGTCCTTCCTGACCCTTTTCCTGGCAACCCAGTTACCACATGACTCAGGAGGTCTGTGCTCGGCATAGATGTGGCCAGTTTTCCTCCAGCACACAGTTAATCCAGCATCACACAAGGGTGGGAGATGGAGAGAAGCAGTCAGTGGTGCATGTCTCAAAAAATGGCAGAACTGAGAGCCTGCCTGCTTTGTTTCCTTCCTGGGAATTTACCTGGGGGAAGCAGACGTGTCTGGGGCTCAGGGCACTCGCATTTCCTCGCAGCTGGAGGCCGTAACAAATACACCATGGGAGGCATCCTGACATATTACGTTGGCTTCCACCTGTATAAAATGAGAGTCATAGTCCCACTTGCCTCTTGGGATGGGTATGAGGATTGGATACATTTCTGTGTGTAGTTAGAGAAGGGATTTGCAAAGAGTAAACACTCAGTACATGTTAGGTACTACCCCACCACTCTAATCCTTATTGTCATTATCATCAGCATCATCATGGCCGCCCTCACTCCACTCCTCAGCTCCCCATTACCTATGAAATCAAATCCTAACTCTCCCCAACGTGACACTTTGACTGAGGACACCTCTGTCCCACAATTTTCCACACATATCCCAAACACCTTTCCTCACTCCATCCCCACTACCCAGAAAGCCCTCCACTTTCCACCTCTCTGGCTCTGTCCCATCTTTCAAGGCCTAGCTCCAGGGTCCCTCCCTAACTGCTCCCTCCCCCTGTACCCTCATTTCTCCAGCCTCCTGCTGTGATAACTGCCTTCGCATTGGTTCCAAGCCATGTTCTACATCATCTAATTAACTCCATTTGTTGAGTGCCTACTGTGTACTGACTGCTGTGTTGGATGCTTTCAATGCAGAGCCTGTAATCCTCGCCATCCTTTCCTGGGTTGTAGGCATTATTTATTCTCATTGCACAGATGAGGAAATCGGGGGCCCTGAGAGGTTAAATAACTGGCCCAAGGTGGCACAGCTGGTAGAGCTAGTGGAGGGTAGAGCTGGAATTTAAACCCAAGCCCCCCATGCCACACTGCATTGCACTACTTTATAGCAGTAGGTCAGTTCTCATGGATATATAACTCATCCCTTCAATTAGATTAAGAGCCCATAATGGCTCAGTGTTCCTTCACGAGTTTGATCATTCATTCAGCGAACACTTCTTGAGCCCCATGGTGGGGCAGGCCCGGAGGATCTTAGTTCCCAAGGCCTGGCACACCGCAGGGGTTCAGTGAGAACCCCTGGATTGACTGCACCTTTCCTTGCCCGGGCAGCGGAACTAGACAAGTACGTGTTCCAGGACTCCCAGTTCGACGGCCTGAGCAAAGACCTTTTCAGTAAGTTGGGGGCTCCTGGCTCAGCCTGCATTTCCTTCCTCGTTCCATGGGGAACACTGGACTACCAGATGGCCAGCCTTCGAGGGGCGGTCGGATCCCTCCCCAACACAGGGTCAGTGGGGGGGCGCACCTTGGACATCCGTTGACTATGCATGTTGGTGTCTTTGGTCCAAAGTCGAGCACATAGGACTGGAAGACATGATCAACGAGAGCGTGGAGGTGCTGGAGGAAACAGGACAAAAGAGTAAAAAAAGACGTGAGTGAGCCCCTCTCGGATCCCACCCAGCCCTGCCTGCTCCAGAGCCTGTTGTGGGTCCCAGTCCCTGCCCCACCTCTCCCCTCACCACTGCTGCCTGGTGACCTAGGTGCACACGGCCACTCTTCTGGTGGGTCTCTGTCCCTGGCTGTGTTGGTGGCCATTTCTGAAGGGCCTTTGGGCTCTGGCTTCCCTTCCATCCATAGTTGTCACCCCTGTTTTTGAGGGAGGGCCCCTCAAGTGCAGGTTTTGGAGTTAGCAAGACTCCGGTGTCTGCTGCGTATGGTCTCTGTGACCTCTGTGCACCTCCTGCTCAGTTCCCTGCCTCCAGCAGGAGCTTTCATACGCCAATCAGGTCATGTCGCTCCCTGGTAACCCCCTAATGGCTACAAAATGCATACCACCAGGCCTGTGTGGTCTGGCCCTTCCCACCTCTCCAGGCTCCAGCCACATTGGCTTCTTTGCATCCCCGTAACCCACGCACACTTCCCAGCCTCAGGGCCTTTGCACTTGCTGTTCTTCCTACCCGAAATGCCCTCCCCCAAGTTCATTCCATGTGGGGGCTCCTTCAGATCTTTCAGGTCTTGGTCAATAGGTCATCTCCTCCTGCAGGCCTTCCTTGACCACCCTTTTCACAGAGGTCACTTCATTTCTTTTCACCTGTTGGTGTCTCTCCTAGCACCTTAGCACCTGCCACAATGTAGACGTATTTTGTTTATTGCCTATTGCCTCGTCCTCCCACGGTGAGGACAGGGACCTTGTCTTTCTTACTCATCGCTACATCCCCAGCATCTGGCTCGGTGCCTGGCATGTAGTAGCATCTCAATAAATCTCTGTTGAATGAAAGTATCTGTAAAATGCACACATCAGTTGACCGAGTGCCTATTGTGTGCCAGACCATGTATAAGCCCTGTACCAATTTTATTTATTTCTGAACAGGTAAAACAGGTGCATTGCACAAAAACTCAAATAGTGCAAAGAATATTCAGTGAAAAAAATGTCCCTCCCACCTCTGTCCCCCCAGTCCCTCAGTTTCCCTCCCTGAAGACAACCTCTGTTGCCAGTTTTCCTTTGGGCTTGTTGGAAATATTTTATTCATCTATAAGACAGCTCTTTTTTCTTTAAATTTTCTACACCAGTGATCACATTTTGACCTACACCAATCTGCACGAGACTTTCATCATCCATGTCTGGGAGGTCATCTCTGTATCACTGATGGGGAGTTCCTCTCTCCCTCCCTCCCTCCCTTCCTTCCTTCTTTTCATTTGATAAATATTCTTCCCAACAATTTATTATGAAAATTTTCAACATGCAGTAAAGGTGAAAGAATTGCATGGACAAACAGCCGTACACCTGCCGCTTACATTCCACAATTCACATTTGGTCGCATTCGCTTTCACACGTCTCTTTCCACCTGTCCATCCCTCCCTCCCTCCACCCATCCATCCAATTTCTGTTTGGAACATTTCAAAGTCATCTGCAGGTGCCCGTGTGGTCTTTCACTGGTGGACACGTAGGGTTTTTCTCCATTGATGTGCACCCCCTTCCCGCATCTCACAGATGGGAGATCACAGGCTCAGAGAGGCTGTGCTGCAAAGATACACGGCTAGGGAGGGATCAAAGGCAGGGGTTCTGTTTTTTTAAACTCAAACTCATCTTGTTCGTCACTTCAGTGCTCCTGCCACTTCCAGTGCCCCATGAGCTTCGAGGTCGGGTTTGGGCACAAACGGACAGATGAGGGAGCAGGAATGGTCAGGGGAAGGGGAGGGAATGGGACTCCCAAGGCCACTTCCCAAAGGCAGAGCTCTTGGTCCTGCTGGGGTCCAGGAGCCCCTCCTGGTGTGGAAGACCCCTTCCCTGGCGGGGCTGATGGCCACGGTGTTCTCTCTGCAGCCTTCCCAGAGGAGCTGCCTGCGGACCTGAAGCACAGGAAGCTCGGTGAGCGGGGCAGTGGGCCCAGGGAGATTTTGAGGGAGCATATACGCTGGCATTTGAAAGCCGAGGCTCAGAGAGGTCAAGCCACTTGTCTGAGATCACACAGCTAGTGAGAGGTGGATCTGGGACCGAAGCCAAGACCGTGATTCCATAGCTTGTGCAGTTTGAGGGCTGCTGGGACACTCAGCATCTCCTGCAATGCCTCTTCCCTAACACCGCTCTCTTCTTTGTGCTGAGCTGGAGCTGAGACCCTGCCCTCAGCCTTGTTCCACTCGGCCTCCAGGCCACACTTCTCCTTTCAGAGGGCAGAGTCCCCTCGGGTCAGCTGGTCACCCAGTGCCCTCTTGCCCTCCTTAGATGCCTCAGTGAGCCTCTCCTCCCAAGCTCATCAACTTCTCCCATCAGATGCTTCCTCACCTCTCTTACTCTCCTCTCCACTCCTCCCTTCTCCCCTCCCCTTTCTCTCTCCCCTCCCCTCCCACCCAGTTATTATTGCAAAGGTGGAAAGACCAGCCCTTGAGTGTGGAACAGACTGAGGAATAAAAGGCTAGCAGTCTCCTGGAGGAAGCCTAGTCCCTCCCCTCAGACAGTCCCGGTCCCATGTGGGCGATGGGGGCCCTGCCCATGAAGACTCCAGAATAACGGAGCAGTAGTCCTTGTCTTCAAGTAGCTCTCACTATAGTTGGGGAGACAGGTCTCTACCCTGTTAGGTCTCCCCATTAAATGGAGGAGGAAAACCCCCACTCCAGCCTGATGTGAGCACAACTGCCCCTTTCTTTGGGAGGTGCCTGGGGCCTCTTAGAGTTCCCCAGGGGACTTTGTGACTGGCTACAGAAGGTGGTGGGGGCCCAGGGCAATAGCCCCAGTGGCCCAGGTGGGGCATCACGAGCAGCATGTCTGAGGAAGCTCCCAGGGCCCAGTCACAAGGAGAGGCTGGCCGCAGGAGGCTGCCTGAGACAGAACAGCTGCTGGTCACACCAGCTTCACCCAGGGCCGAGAAGAGGCCAGGAGAGAGGTCTGCTCTGCTCCTGGAGCCCTCCCCACCCCAGGAGGCCCCTGCAGGCACCCGCCCACATCTCACGCAGCCTCTAACACGGCCCCTTCCCCACAGCCGAGCCCGTCGCCATGCCCATGGTGACTGGCTCTTTCCTGGTGGGGCCAGTGAGTGACCCCTCAGCTCCGTCCTGCCCGTCACCACCTGCTCTGTTCAATAAGGATCCGGCGTCCAGCAAGGCCCGGCTGGAGGAAACCGTCCTCATGCCCGGTACGTGAGGGGCTTGGACAAGGGGGGATTCCCAGCTCTCCGGAGGTGCCCAAGGAGTGACTAAGGCAGGGGACACGGGGGACTGGACCCTGCCGCCACCCAGTGTCACCCACTTCTGCCCCAGCCAGCCCCACCCTCAGCAATCCCCATCAACTCAGTTCGTGCCGAAGGACGTGCTGGAAGGAAGCGTGTCCCGGGAGGCACAGCAGGACATCCCTGCCGATCAGGGGAGTCCTCCGCCCACCCAGTGCATGCATCGACTCTGAAAGGAGCACCTCTGTGTGCCAGTCACTCTACTGGGTGCTGGGGACACTGCTGTGGGCAAGACAGACGGAGCGACTGCAGCCACTCCCAGGGGAGCCCTTCCGGAAGGGAGTCAGACGAGCAGATGATCGCAGAGCAGGACCGCAGACGCGGTGCCGTGGGGGGTCACCTCCCTGCCTTCCTCTCTTGCAGCTCCTCGTTCTGGTTCTGTGTGGAGCTGCCTGAGTCTCCAGGCTGGGCCTTTGCAGATCCTCCCCGCGCTCCCCACCCTGCCCCAGGGGCTCTGGCAGATCTCAGGGGCTGGGACAGGCATCTCCAGTATACTCATCTACCAAGGTGAGTGAGGGCGGCCTGGCCCCCCAACCCTCCCCGGATCCCATTCTCCCCTCCCCCAGGTATTTGTCAGTTGTAGCCTAGGACCTTCTCACAGTCCTCCCTCTCCAGAATGCCTTTTCCTTCTCTAGTTCCCAAAAATCAAAGCAGAGCAGTAGACCTCCCCCACGTAGTCTAAGTGAGTGGCCCATAAAGTGACTGTGTGGTCACCTGTGTCATTTTCCCCCACTGAGCCTTAGTTTTTTCTTTTGTTTTTTAAATTCCACTACATTATGTGGTTTTCTAAATCACAGCCTCAGCACTTGCTCATTAACAAGCCAACAATCAGAGATGCTTACAAGCATTGCTGAGTCCCTCCCTCACTCTTTTAGTATACCTTGTGAACAGTCTGGAGTGCATCCTTGCACAGCTTTCTCTGAATTGCCTTGTTCCCTGACCTTCTGACTGCCATGCTGACAGGTTGCGAATCGTCCAGGGGAAGGCACGATTGGGCCTGTAGGGATGGGAGAGAGGATGAGGTGGGGGGACATGGGGGACACTTCCTCTTAAGTAAAAACCATATGCTTTGAAGGTTGCATGCCAGTTTTTGTATAATGCACTGGCGCCCTGGAAGCCGGGGAACCTTCTGGGCATATAGGAAAATGAGAACTGGCCCTGTAGTAGAAAAAATGCCGTCATAGCACTTACCCTGAGCTGATTGTGTCCACTTCATAGATGGAGTGGCTGCAGGAGCTGGATATAACCCCAGAGTTCTTCCCTCAGCGCCATCCTGAAATGCATTCCTTAGGAAGTGCTCTTCTCCTCTCCCCTGACTTCCATGATTTGGGGTGGGAGGGTGACCCAGTGGGTTCCTGCATGGGCACCGGGTTGTTCCTACACTCCTTTCACACCCAATGTAGGTAAGATGCCCCAGAGCAGCCAAGCACCGCCTTGCAGCAGTCCTGCTGTCCGCAGCCTCCCCAAGTCCCCAGACCGGCCCGGCTCCACCAGCCCCTTCGCCCCGTCTGCCGCTGACCTGCCCAGCATGCCGGAACCCGCCCTGACCTCCCGAGCGAACGTGGCAGGTGAGCACCTCCAGTAAGAGTGACAGGGAGCAGGATTCAGGGCCATAGGGAAGGAGTTGTCCCAGACGGTCCGGTTGCCTGCAGGGCCAGGCAGGCTGTGATGATGTAAAACAGGAGGGAGGGTCTCCAGGGAGTGAAGGGCATGGGAGGGTGGGTGAGGGGGACAAGTGGATCCTCCATGTCTGCCTACACGGGGCCACCAGCCTTCACCCAGTAAGGGAAGCTGGCCCCGTGTGGCCAGAGCTTCTGAATTGTCAGCAGAACCTGGAAATCCAGATTTTTACATGGATGCTGTGATTTTTAAAACATTGGTAAAGAAACCTCTTTAAAGTACTACTGGCCAACGAAAGACATCTTTGAGCAGGATGCAGCTTTGGGTCACCACCTGGTGATCTCTGTGTTGGGGAGACCCAGCCCACGTTGGGCTCTGCCCTCTGGATACTCAGAGGACAGAATGCCCCAGAGAGAGGGGAGACCCTGGGGTGTCCCTCACCCTGACTCTGACACCACCTTCTTCATCTCCAGAGGATGAGATGTCCCCCACCCGATGCCTGACAGCTCACGGGGTCTCCAGCAAGTTTCCCAAATGGCCTGGTGAGTGGTGGCGGGGCCCCTCCGCCCTGGGTGCCCGAGGCAGGAGCCCCAGTCTGGCTGGCAGACTCGTTCATTCGTTCGCTTCCTCGTTCGATCCCTTCATCCTTTCCGCGTTCATTCCGCCTCTCACGTAGACTGACATCATTTTTATTGAGGAGCCATCTCAGTAACCCCACAGCAGCTTGTTGGGGAGGCTGAGAGAATGAAGGAGGGAAACGTGTGTGCTCGCGTAAGGGCGCAGAGAAAGAAGTCGATGATGAGTGTGGGGATGCTAGAAGGTGGGAACGACTGGGAGTGAGAGAAGGGCCAGGTTACCAAGTGTTCTTCTAAAGCACGTCACACGTACGTTAAGTCACGCACGTCACAAACAACCCTCACGTTATCCCCAGTTTGCAGATGAGGAAACTGAGGCATAGCGGGGTACGTAAACATGCTCGGGATCACACTGGTAGGTGGTGGGACTGGGATTTGAACCAGGTGCATGGACTCCACAGTCTTAACTCTTAACACCTCACTGGTGGCCTCCCCACCATGAAAAAGCAAAAGAAGAAGGAGGTTAAGTTAGCGAAGAAAAGGAGTAGAAAGACAAATGAGGGAGATGAGTGAACGAATGGATGTGGGAATGAATACGTAAATGAATGAATTGAGTGGGTGACTGAGCACGGCGGCTCATAAAGAAGGCAGTCGGCCACGGTTTCGGGATGAACGGATGAACAAGCTCGTGACGGCTGCCAGGCGGGCCTCTCAGCTGCCCTTGTGGTGGCCAGGCCGGCCACGAGCATCCGCCCCCTGCCCTTCCCCGACACCGCCCCCCTTGGCTTTGCAGCGAGCGTGGAGCAGTTCTGCTGCTCATTACGGGACAAGTACCAGGCGGAGCCCGCAGGCCCAGAAGGCATCCTGGTGGAGGTGGACCTGGTGAGGGCACGGCTAGAGAGGAGCAGCAGCAAGAGCCAGGAGAGGGAGCTGGCCAACCTGGACTGGGCAGAGCGGCAGCCGGCCCGAGGGGGCCTGGCCGAGGTGCTGCTGGCCGCTGGCGAGCTCCGGCGGCCACGTGAGACGCAGGTGATTGCTGTGCTGGGCAAGGCGGGCCAGGGGAAGAGCCGCTGGGCCCGGGCCGTGAGTCGCGCCTGGGCATGTGGCCAGCTGCCACAGTACGACTTCGTCTTCTACTTGCCCTGCCACTGTTTGGACCGTCCCGGGGACACGTACCACCTGCAGGATCTTCTCTTCTCCCTGGGCCCACCGCCAGTGGACAGTGAGGTCTTTGGTCACATCTTGAGGAGGCCCGACCGCGTCCTGCTCATCCTGGACGCCTTTGAGGAGCTCGAAGCCCCAGATGGCCTCCTGCATGGTGCCTACGGGCCCGCGGCAGCTGAAACCCGCTCCTTGCGGGGACTGCTGGCCGGCCTCCTCCAGCGCAAGCTGCTGCGGGGCTGCACCCTGCTGCTCACGGCCCGGTCCCGGGGCCGCCTGGCCCAGAGCCTGAGCAAGGCCGACGCTCTGTTCGAGATGACTGGCTTCTCAGCGGGCCAGGCCGAGACCTACGTGCTGCACTACTTTGAGCGGTCGGGGGCCGCTGACCACGCACAGAGAGCCCTGGCGCTCCTCCGGGACCAGCCGCTTCTTCTCAGCCACAGCCACAGCCCCACTGTGTGTCGGGCTGTGTGCCAGCTCTCGGAGGACCTCCTGGAGCTGGGGGAAGAGACCGAGCTGCCCTCCACGCTCACTGGACTCTACGTTGGCCTGCTAGGCCCAGCAGCCCGTGACAGCCCTCCGGGGGCCCTGGAGGCCCTAGCCCGGTTGGCCTGGGAGCTGGGCCGCAGACACCACAGCACCTTGCGGGACGGCCAGTTTCTGTCGGAGGAGGTGAGGGCCTGGGCTGTGGCCAAAGGCTTGGTACAGCCGGTTCCCGGGGCCCCAGAGACGGAGCTGGCCTTCCCCAGCTTCCTCCTGCAGTGCTTCCTGGGGGCCCTGTGGCTGGCTCTGAGCAGTGAGATCAAAGACAAGGAGCTGTCACAGTACTTGGCACTGACCCCGAGGAAGAAGAGGCCCTATGACAACTGGCTGGAGGGCGTGCCACGCTTCCTGGCTGGCCTGGTCTTCCAGCCTCGCGCCCACTGCCTGGGAGCCCTGGCAGGGCCAGCGGCGGCCGCCTTGGCGGACAGGAAGCAGAAGGTGCTCACCAGGTACCTGAAGCGGCTACAGCCAGGAACACTGCAGGCAGGGCGGCTGCTGGAGCTGCTGCACTGCGCCCGGGAGGCATTGGACACTGGCCTTTGGCAGCACGTGGTGCAGGGGCTCCCCGCCTGCCTCTCCTTCCTGGGCACCCGGTTCACGCCACCGGACACCCACGTGTTGGGCAGTGCCCTGCAGGCGGCCGGCCGTAGCTTCTCCCTGGACCTCCGTAGCACTGGCATTGACCCTTCTGGACTGGGGAGCCTCGTGGGACTCAGCTGTGTCACCCGCTTCAGGTGGGGGCAGGGGACAGGGAAAAGGGCTTCTTTGCATTGGGCACCCTCTGTGGCCTTAGTGCCATGCTGAGATCACTCTGCGGTGTCTCAGTTGTGAGGCACAGTGACCAGGTAGGGGCAGAAATGATTCCCTCTTTTTTTTTAAGACGAGAAAGCTAAAGCTCAGGGAGGGACAGCAGCTTGCCTAAGGTCACACAGCCAGTGAGCGGGCAGCATCATTCTTTTGATCATTTGAAGGGCCACCATGGGGCCATGTCTAGAATCTAAGACTGACCTGGGTTCAAGTTCATTTTCTTCTCTCCATCCCCTGATCAAGCCAACCTTTTGTCATGGTGAGATCAAAGCCACCGCTCTCCCTCAGCCTCCCTGCCTCCATGCTTACCTCTTCCACTTTATATTTAACCATTAGAGCAACCTTCCCAGAACTTGGATCTTACATTCCACCCCTACTTGTAACTCTTCAGAGGCATCCCACCACCCTCAGGATGAAGTCTAAATTCCTTAATTTGGCTCATTTAAAGTCTTCTGTGATGTGGTTGATCACTTCAGTCCAACTTCCAGAGTCTCTCCCACCTTTTCCCTAAACATACTTTACTCAAGCGGTAAGATCCTACACCATGGCAGTGGTTCAACCAGGAATTTAGCCCTGAGCTTCCTGGTAGCCACAGCAACCACTGGGGGAGTTGAGAGAAAGAAGGAATCCATAAGGACTGTAGTGGCCATGGAAGGCTTCTGGAGGAGCTAGGGGTTAAGCTGAGGAAGGAAAGTACCTGAACAGGTAGGATGCCCCTTCATGTAGCTGCCCCTCCATTATGGTCTAGCCCGGTCGCCATGCCTGGGTCTGAGGCCCTCCCTCCACAGGGCTGCCTTGAGTGACACGGTGGAACTGTGGGAGTCCCTACAACAGCATGGGGAAGCCAAGCTACTCCAGGCGGTGGAAGAGAAGTTCACCATTGAGCCTTTCAAGGTCAAGTCCATGAAGGATGTGGAAGACCTGGGCAACCTTGTGCAGATCCAGAGGTGAGGGGCAGAGAGCATGGGAAGTGGTCCAGGCCATGCAGGTTGAAGGCATATAGGATCTAAGGTCAAGTTGCCATTAGCACTTCCAGTGCCTCCTCTCCTTTGGGAAATCCCATGCCCTCCCCCAGGGCAATGGCCAGCTGGAATTTCTCACTGCCATCATCACCCAGGCAGAGCCCCTAGGACTTTGTCTTATTCGAAACTTGCCATCACATACCTAATTCTTTCTCAGCTAAAGCTGAGAGTTGGCTAAGAGTTAAGGAGCTGCCTTCTGCATCTGCTAACAGAAGTGATACCCATGACCACCTTTCAAGTCAGCCAGCACCAATATTGTCCCCATTTTATAGGTGGCAGAGCTCTGAGGTCCAGATGGTAGAGGAAACTTGACTACAGAACAACTGTCTTTCGCTCACATCTTTATCATAATTGTTTGAGCACCTACCATGTGCTGTCTGTGACACACACAGTGTGCCTTAATGACGTTCTGTCCCGAGATTTTTCTTTTTAATGGGGGGTGTGGGGTGTGTGTGTTGGAAGGGGAGGCAACAACAGCCATAAGAAAGGCAATCTTTCTGAGGAATTTGAGGCTCTGGGGCAGGCATCCTGGGACACAGAGGTAGGGGCTGAGCAGCAGGTAAAGAGCTTGCTCCCATCTAACGTTGCCGTTCTCTCCAGGAAAACAAGTTCCTCAGAAGACACAACTGGGGAACTCCCTGCTGTCCGGGACCTAAAGAAGCTAGAGTTTGCGTAAGCAAAGGGGTGGACTGTCTCGGCTCCCTGCGCGGTTTCTTCTTCAGCATTAGCTGGGCTTGTGCCACCAGAATGCAGATGAGTCCCCTTACCCTTGTACTCCATCCCTCTGGAAGCCAGTTTTCAGTAGCTGGGGCCTGTCTGGTCTGGGCTAGCGAAGCTTATGGGCCCATTTACTGGCAAACAGGCTCATTTGATTTCATTCGTTCAGTGAGCCTACACAGATGGCCAAGGCCACTGTCCTCAGTAAGCTTGCAGTCTGGTGTAAATAGACAATTACCACCTGCTATGAGCAGTGGCAGGGAACTCAAGGGCTGTGATGGTACAGACTTGGGGGGAGATCAGGGGTCTTCCCAGAGGAGGCATCGAAGCTCAACAGAGGAGTAGGAGTGAGCCAGGTGGGGAGGCCACAAGGGGTGGAATCACTGTGTTACTGTTATTACCTGCCCTTTGAGCAGGTGCAGACCCTGAGGCCTATAGAGTGTAAGTTGTTTATCCAGAGTCACGTCAGCCTGGCTCTTGCTCCATCCAACACAGAGGAAAAACCTACATTTTTGTTTGGTCCTTGTTAGGGAATCTAAAAATCAACTGGCGATTAGGAAGGAATTGTTAAACACCTGCAGTGTCGTCGGAGTGTTTTATATATAATCTCATTCATGTCAAGAACAACTCTGGGAGATGGTCGTTATCTTCCTCATTTTACACATGAAGAGACTGAGGCCCCACAAAGTTAGGTAACTTGCCTGAGGTCTCCAGCGAGTCACCCACAAGCGGTCTTGTCTGCTCCCCCCGATCACTGCTCCCTCCACACACCGGAAAAGGTGTTTCTTGTTTTGAACAAAGTCGCCAGATTTGTGCAGAGATAAAAACGTTGCTGGAAAGAGGAAATGTGTGAAAGAATCACCGAGGGTCCCTCTGGCATTCATTATTTTTAGCTTAAAAAGCCCCTGTAGTTTGAGGTCGGAACTGTGCTCTGGGGAGCAGCAGCTGTGGGGTGGAACGGCCTAGAACCAGGAGACACATCCCCTGGAGGCCGGAAACCCTGAGAAAGCTCTGAGGGAGGAAGGAAGGAAGGGAAGAACTGTTTTGGGTGAATGACACACAGCCATTGTTTCTGGTGCCTCATAGGCCGCATCGGCTCAGTAGCTCAGAACCCTGAGGGGCTCTGTGGGCAAACAGGGTCCTTCTCTGATTCACCCTTGTTTACGTTTTCATCCTGACCTCGCCTGTTCTCTCCCTTGCTCGCTCCTCACCAGCCACACAGGTCTCCTTGCTGGGTTTCAGTCCTACTAGGTGTGGTCCAGCCTCTGGGCCTTGGCATTGGCTGTGCCTTCTGCCCAGGACGCTCTTCCCCAGATACACGCATGGCCCATGCCCTTACTTCCTTCTAGTTTTCACTGAGCAGGGCCCTTTCTGACCCCCGTCTTTAAACGTTAAATTCACCCCATTCGCCACTGTGCTTTTTTCCATTTCCTGTGTTCTCTCCCACACCAGCCTGTTCACCGCCTTCTTTGATTAGCTCTCTGGCCCTGGAATGCCAGCTCCACGAAGGCAGAGATTTTGGTCTGTTTCATTCACAGCTGTGTCCATGTTGTGCTTGATGGGCCTGGCACACAGTAGGCACGCAATCAGTATGTGATGAATGAATTCCTTCATCCTTCCAACAGCCTCATAAGATGAGGGTTAAAGCCCAAATTCAAATCAGATTTTGGACTCCCATCTTGTGACCTTTCCCTGAGGCTAGTGGCTGTCAGACTTTGGGATTTCAAAGACAGGGACTGTTTCAGAACGAATTTGAGTGACGATGTGCATTTTACTAATCTCTGGATTTTTGCCAAGCAGAATAACCACTGTTGGCACCATCATTTTATCAAAGAATGAATGTTTTAATGTCCAAAATTCCTAAGGACGTAATTTCAGAATAAAGATGGTTCTTTCTTTACACTGAGCACAAGGAAGCATATTTTAAAAACAAAACATCCCTTCATTGTCTTTGTTCTTCTCATTCCCTTGCAATCTCAATGCCGATCCAGGCTGTGTGACCTTGCACAAGTTAGTTATGCCTCTGTGTCCCCATCTGTAAAGTGGGGATAAGAAGTGCCCTTAGCGTCACTGTGAAGATTAAATGAGATCTCATCCCAGTGAAGGACATGCACTCCAGAAATAGTTCTATTTGTTCTTAAAATGTGATGGCGAATAAGTAAGCCATCTTTCTGGGGACTGGCGGTGGCCTCAGGCCAGCGTTTGGGAACGACTTTCCGGGACCAGGCAGGAGAGGAGTGCTGGCAGGAGTGACAACTCAGAGATGACCGGGGAGCCCCCGGCTGGCCACTTGAGAGGGCTGTGTGAAATCTGCCCAGAGCAGAAACGATTGAGGGCCTCACCTGGTGGAGGTGAGGGGAGGTAAGGTGCGGGGAGGCACAAAGCGTCTTAACCTTTGTGCTTTGTGTCCTAGGCTGGGCCCTGCCTCGGGTCCCCAGGCTTTCCCCAAACTGGTGAGGATCCTCGAGGCCTTCTCCTCCCTTCAGCATCTGGAGTAAGTACAGACCCTGGAACCCTCCCCTGGAGCGTTCCCCAAACTCTGCCCCTGAAGCACAGGCGAAAGGGAGGGCCCTCTCCGTGTCCCGCTCTCTGGTCTCCCCTCTTGGTTCCGCTGCTTGCTCAGCTGGTGCGAGTGACCGGAGGACCCCACTGCAGGGAAGGGACAACAAGCGGGAATCCCCAATCCTTTTTTTAAAAAAGGGTTGAATCCTTTCATGACCTTGGAAGCTCTTTTGCCCCATGGGGACGTGGGGTCGGGGAACATGATTCCGTGGTACATCTGAGGTCCTAGGAGGTTAAGAAAGTTGCCCAAGCTCGTGGGGCTCCCAGGAAGCGAAATAGGGATTCGGGTCCTGTGGGAGCAAGAGCCTTATGCCCTGGCTGGCCACTGGGTGCCCCTGGGTGATGAAAACTTGCTTTCAAAAGCTTGGGAGCAGACGTGTGCTATGGCATGTCCAGGGGAGACAGGATGGAAGGAGGCCACGGAGCCGTTGGAGGGAGAAGGGACAGGTGACATCCAGGGTGCTGGCTGATGACCCCCCATCTGATTTCACCTGCAGCCTCGACTCACTGAGTGAGAACAAGATTGGGGATGAGGGTGTCGCGCAGCTGTCAGCCACCTTCCCTCAGCTGAAGGCCCTGGAAACGCTCAAGTGAGTGGGCCAGGCCTGCCCCGCCGGCTCCAGTTGGTCCCCAAGGCCAGCTGGCTTTTGTATTCCTTCATTCGCTTATCCATGCAGCCATCACCCATCCACGTAATCATCCATCCATTCACCCATTCACTCACTCATTTCTTTATTTAATCGCTCATGTATCCAAATCACGTAGTAATTTAATAAACAAATATTTAAGGAGCACCTGCTGTGTGCAGGCACTGCTCGAGGCCCAGACACCCCGCTTTAAATGATACAAACACAGCCCCTGACCACAGGAGTCTTCTAGTGAGTTCCACAATAAACGAGCAAACCAACCAACCCATGATTATAAAGCACATAGTAATGAAAGTAAACCGTGTTTAGTGACAGAAAATTACACCAGGGGGTGAAACAGGAGACACAGATTAGGATTCATCCATAAAAACATCAAAATAGTACATTTTTATGTTTTATAAAAACTGTTCTGGGCTTTGGGAAGTAGGTGATGGCGGTGATGCAGGCAGACCAGTGTGCATTTTTGACTGAACCTAGAAGGTATTGTAGAATTTATCCACGCTCTGCTTCATAACAATGGTCGGATGGCCACGGTTAGGAATTCACTTAGGCATTTCCTGGACTAGAGGACACTGAGCCTTCTCACGAAACTCACGGTGTTCTAGGTAACAATGTAAGCTAGATTCCCCTCCCTTAGCCTGTCCGTCCTTCCGTCCCTCCCTTCCTGCCTACCTCCCTTCCTTCCTTCCCTCCCTCTCCTCCCTTCCCCTCTTTTGTCCCTTTCTCCCCACCCACTTAAATTTTTATTGAGCACCTCCATAGGCACAGGGGTACAGTAATGATCAAAACAGAGCTGACCTCTTGCCTGGGTGGCCCACAGCCATTAAGCAAATAACATACTTAATCACAGTGCTCAAAAGTGGTTCCAAAGGGATGCTATCATATAAAATCGTGAAGCAGATGTGGTGGGGCAGTCCCCCCTCCCCCCCCCGATCGGCGTCCTCACTCCCATCCGCCCACTCAGCCGCAAGACCTAACAGTAGCCAAGTCTACCCATTGTGCCATTCACCGTTCATCACCCACAGCTCTCCTAGCGGTCCACTGTCATGTGTTAGCTGCTCTGGGCCACCTTGGGAGGAAGTGAGAGTTTCTGAGCTCTGCCCCAGGGGAGGCCAGTGATGGGGAAAGGTTGGCCCTGAGCCCTTCCCCTCGCTCTGTCCCTGCAGCTTGTCCCAGAACAACATCACCGACGTGGGCGCCTGCAAGCTCGCCGAGGCCCTGCCCTCCTTGGCTGCGTCCCTCCTCAGGCTGAGGTAAGTGGGTCCTGTCGCGGGTCAGGCGCTGAGCCAGCGGCCGGGGGGCGGGCAGAGAACCCCATTTGTGCCGGCTGCACCGCTTGGGCGCATGGGGCACTGACCTAACGTCCCGTGCGAACACAGCCCCTGGAGTCAGGCAACGCCTCTCTGTTCCTGCATCTGGAAAATGGGCACCATCCCAGAGGCCCAGTGCGGGGCCCCAGTGCACATCCCGCCAGGGGATGGCGGAACCGAGCTTTTCTGGAGTCCAGGGGTGGTGGTTTCTAGAAGGCTGACCACGCCCTCCCGCAGCCTTGGTACTCACCCGCCAGTCAGTGCGTACACTGCCACCTTGTGGTGCACGCTGGCGCAGCACCTCTCCATTACTCCCAGCCTGGCTCCCCCGGGCCTCCAGGGGCCAACAGGGGAACTGAGAGCTTGGGCAGGGAGCCCCAGTTGTTCAGCTCAGCATTGCCAGCTGCCTCTCTTACCAGGCCGGGGAGGAACTGCCCTCTTCTTCCCCAGCCCTCATCACCTGCCAAGGAGGGCCAGAGCAGATCCGCAGCGGGTGTGGCGTCTGGTTCATTCAGTTATGGATGTTCCCACTGTTTATCCTTCTGGTCCACTGCGTGCAGCCGGTCAGGTTATGGACTGAGCAGGTCACAGTCTATACGAGTGGGATCTCCTAGAGATTCTCAGGGCGTCTCATAACACCAACCCTGGGACAGGAGGTGTGCTGGGAGCTAGAGACAGCAACACAGGCGTGCTTCTTGCTTTTAGTGTTTTTGTTTTGTTTTGTTGTGCCTAATAAGCAAGTAGGCATATACCTCAATAAAATGTTTTAAAAGAGTGGTTCATGCTGGGGAGGAAACTAACGTGGGCCCAGATGGTGTAATAGGGAGGATGGAATTCACCGCAGTGGTCACGAGAGCTCAGGGAAGCTGTCCACGGGAAGCTCTCAGGGAAAGGTGTTCCAGAAAGAGGGAAGAGCAGGTGCAAAGCCCTGCGGTGGAGAAGGCATTGGGTCTTCGAGGGCCAGAAAGGCCACTGCGGCTGGCTGTAGGGAGTGAGGGCCAGAGGTGGGAGATGGTGTGGGAGAGGTGAGTGGAGGCCAGAGCATGCCGGGAGGCCCTGGTAGATCAGGGGCAGGGGGCGAGAGGCCTTTGGAGGTTCTCTCCTGTGAATGGAGGAATGAGTGGGGTGTATGCAGGTAGCACCTGATCTGATTTGCTCTTTAAGAAACCTCATAGTTCATGGAATCCGAGATGCCATCCATTGTAAGACATCCTTCAGAGGATAAAAAGCTGCTCGTTATACTATGATACTCCATGCATTGTTAGACAGACCCTGATTTCAGATGTTCAAATATAAACAGGTGCACCTTGGCATCAGTGAAATATGGGAAGGCTCCGCTGCTTGTGGGGTGGGGCGGGGGGAGGCAGGGCCTCCTGGGTTCTAATACCACTCTGGGAAGAGATTGCAAAGCCCCTGCCTGGTACCAGCCAACTTGTGACATCCGGAAATTCTGGAGTGTAGCCTGAATCCCCTTGGCTACAGTGTAGACCTGCTGCTTTTACATAAAGCCCTGCAGTGTAGCCCTGGGGCTCAGGGCAAAGTCACGGCCTTGTAATTGGAACCACAGCAGCTCTTGGCTAGTTAAAAGGATGCTCAGTAATGAGCGTACAGCTTAAGTCAGCATTAGCAATGCTGGTTGAGCTATTTTCAATACTTCAAATGGTGGCTGTGAATATACCACAGAAACCTCCTTTATCCCCACTGCTGTCACACCTTCTACATAACTCATTTAATCCTCATGAACCCCCCTGGGAGGTGGTAATAACCATAGCTAACGTGTAGTTCATTCCGTATGCCGGGCCCATTTTTCATGTTTTGCCAGCATTTACGCCTTGTCACAACTATTCTATCATGCCCATTTTATGGAGGAGCAAACTGAGTCACAGAGGAATTAAAGGATGCGCCCAAGGTCACACAGGCAGAAAAGTGGCAGAACCAGATTTGAACTTGGGAAGGCTCAGCCAGGAAGTATCTCCGCTCAGTCCTGCTGCTTCTCTGAACTCCCTGGGTGACCATGGACAAGTGGCCTGAACTCTCTGGGCCTCAGTTTGCCCCTTGGAAAACTGGGGCAGTAATCCCAGCAGGGTGGGATCCTGCTGGGCCCTGACCGCCTGCAGCCGAGCCCCTGCCCTGACTTCCGTTTCCGACAGCTTGTATAATAACTGCATCTGTGACGCGGGAGCTGAGAGCCTGGCACGCGTGCTTCCAGACATGACGTCCCTGCGGGTGCTGGAGTGAGTGTGGGGGCCTGGGCAGTGGGTGGCAGTGGCCTGGGGCTTAGGGTCACCGGGGTCCCTCCGGTATCACGGGACGGGCTGGGCTGAGGTCTGGTGGTCGAGGGCATGGCCGTGGCCTTGGTCTGGGGCTGGATGGTCCTCAGGGCCAGGTCTCAGGATGGGTTTCTCTCCCCAGTGTCCAATACAACAAGTTCACGGCTGCCGGCGCCCAGAAGCTCACCACCAGCCTGAGAAAGTGCCCTCATGTGGAGACACTGGCGTAAGTCTTGGCGGGCCCGGTGGCCTTGAGCTCAAATCCAGCTCTGTCCCTCACCTCGGGCAGGCAGACACTTCACCTTCTGGCCTCAGTTTCTTAGACTGTAAAATGGGGGTGATGATAATATTGGCCCCCAAGCATGAGATGTAAATTTGTCAAGACACTGAGAACAGCATCTGGACATGAAAATGGTCAGTATGTTAGGTGGGACGATAAGAAATCACTTATATAAACCATTTTTAAGCTATAAAATTGGTATTTTTCATATGGCTCAAACTTTCTGTTACCATGATGTCTGATGTCCAATACTCTTTCAAAGCATTTTCATTTACATAATTGCTTAAGGGGGTTCCCTGATGGTGTAGAGGCTAGGCGTTGGCTCTCTCAACACCACAGCCTGGGTTCGATTCCCAGCCAGGGAACCACGCCCCCCCCCCCCCACCAAAATTGTGGTTACATAATTGCTTATATCTTTTAAGAGGGATAGGGCAGATCCTATAGACCCATTTTACAGACGAGGAGAATAAGGCACAGAGAGGTTAACCAACCTTTCTGAGGCCACACAGCAAGTCAGCAGCAGAACCAGATCAAAAGAAAGTGGTCTCAGGGTCCTGGGCCTCTACTGTTCCCCTGCCCCCACACTGGATTGGTCCTGCCAGGTGGGAAGTCCCCAAGGTCCTAGGCTGGGTGGCAGAGATTTGGGGGCAGTTTGTGTTAGGGGCTCCGGGCCATACCTTCCTCCTCTAACTTGGCCTCCATGTCCCACACCCCCACTGCAGGATGTGGACACCCACCATCCCTTTTGGCGTGCAGGAATACCTGCAGCAGCTGGACTCTCGGATCAGCCTGAGATGATCCCGGCTGTGCCTGGGACGAGGTGACTGGAATGGCCTTGGGACGGGAGAACCGCAGGGGCCCCAGGGGTCGGTGTCCCGGGAAGGCGGAATCGATAATGTGTGTGGGGCAGCCGTGAGGTCTGGGTGACCCCCTCCCTGTCTTTGACCTGGGCGCGTGGACAAGTCCTGGTGGCCTTGTGGCTTGGGCCCTGAGGCCCCCCAGTGTGGTCACGCTGGGAGAGTGCGGAGGGGCCGTCCACGCCCCATGGCCCGTAGCGCTGGGAGGGCGTTCGTCCAGGGCCTTCCAAACCCCTTGCACGGCTGCTTCAGCCGGTTGCTCCGTGAGGTTCCTGCCTCGCACTGTGCAGATCGATGACTGTCCCCCTGACCTCCCTGCTCATCTGACCTGTGAGATCCTCCTCCAAACCCTCTGCCCCTCCTCCATGCCCACCATCCCTCCTAGCCCCAATCTCAGCAACACTCTCCGTGTGCCCAGCTGCCCCCTCCTGACCGACCCCTTCTCTGGACCTCCCACAGCACGTTCTCGGAGGACACTGATCACGCTGGACCTTGAGCTCTTCTCGGGTTGCAACCCGTGAGCCTCAGCATCCTGGCACCCAGGCCCAGCTCCAGGCACCTTCAGGGCCCAGGTGGATGACAGCCCCGCTCAGCCATAGCAGCCCTGGCCAACGGGCCGGTGCCTGGTGGCAGCTGTGATCTCCCCAGGAGCCCTGACGCGTTTTCTGCAGGATGCTCCAAACAGTGTGACCAGGCCAGGGTGAGGGACCAAGGCAGCCACACCTCTGCCTCTCCGGGTCCCTGCCAGGCTGGGGAGAAGGCCCTTCCCCAGGATGTTGTCCTAACAGGCCATGCTGGGTGCTCAGAGGACCCCCGAGGGGAACCCCCGCCGGCACATCCCCAGACCAGGACGGGCTGGGACGGCTCTGCGGAAGCTGCTCTCTGTGTCTGTGGGACGCACTGTTTTGCACTAACTCTGTTTGCCAAGGTCAAAGCTAGGCCTGGCCAATGCACCTTTGTGGGAAGATGGCTGATGGTACACTAATGGACGAGGGGAGACAGACAGGAAGCACGTCTCCCTTTTTGCCTTCATTTCCTGTGTCTCTTCACTACGTTATAAATGGGTCATTACATCCCACAGGCAGGTCCAGTGTTTCAGTTTGTACCATGATTATCATTTTGGGGTGCCCACTGTTCTGGTGATCTAATGCGTCACAAGCCACCCCAAAATGCAGATGCTTGCAACCACACACACATCTGTCCTGCTCATACACCTGTCCTTTGGGCAGGGCTCGGTGGGGACAGCTGACCTCTGCCCACTGCAGTGTTACCTGGGGTCATCTAAAGGCCCGTTTACTCGATCCTGCCTGGTGGCACGGGCCTTCAGGTCCTCTAAGGAACTGTGAGAGGGGTACCGCTCCATGGCGGCTAGTTTGAGCTTCCTCAGAGCGTGATGGCTGGGTTGTCAGCTGGTCACCCAAAGAAGAAGAGGGTGCAAGGAGAGAAAACAGAGAGAAGCTGTATCCGTTTCGTAACCCAGCCTTAGAAGTCACACAGTGTCACGTCTGTCGTATTCTTTGTCCAGTTTTACTGGGGCCATCACTTTCCTCCCTCCCCGACCCCACATGTGTACACACACACACACACACGCATGCTCACGCGTGCACAACACGCACTCACACTCATGCACACATGCTTGCACACACATGCACACACATGCACTCGCACTCATACACACACAGCAGCGTCCTTGGCCCAAGTCCTGTCTTTTTGGAAAGGATTTTTTATGGCACTGTGAGATTTGGTGAGAAACTCATTATTAGTGAGTTTCTGACTTGCAGATAGAGGGTGCCTCCCTGTGCCTCTGACCCTGCTCTACTCCAGGAGCCACGCTGGGACCCGGCCTTGGCCAAAACGCATCTGGAAGGGCCTTGGCAGCTTTGCTGTCTATGCAGCGAACTGCCCACCCAGCTGTTGTTTCCCACTGGTGCCTGGCCTGCTCCGTCAGAAGCCCAGGCAGGTCTGGGACGGTTGGCTTCCTCCTGGTGGCAGTGGGAGCCGTCTGTCCTGCTCTCATGGTGGCAGCCCTGATGCCCGGGTCCCAGACACCTCTCCTCTTCCCAGCAAGTGGGAGCCCGAGGTGGGGAGGCCCTCAGGGATGGGCACACAGCTGCCTGGTTGGCAGTCCTTGCAGAGAGGCGAGTACCTCCCGCCTTGGCCAAGCTGCAGAGGGCACCCTAGGCCTCTCGGATGTCTCCTGTGCCCATCTGTTAGCACCCCCCTTTCTTAGACTCACACAGGGACAAGTGGTGCTGCAATGGTCCTTCCTCCTGAGTTCTGCCGGACCTTGGGTCCCCACACCGCAGCGTCCTCACCCATAGGATGGAGCTAATCTGGACCCGGTGTAACTCAGGGTGCACATAAAAGTGCTTTGGAGAGCAGCGGGTGTGCAAACCAGAGAGAATTACTTTTTATGTTTCATGAAACTGCAAGTCGACCTAGCTTCATTCATTCATTTGTTCCTCCCCTCCCCCCCTCCCCTTTACTGGAGCCTGCCATGAGCCCAGCCCGGGGGTACCACACCTCTGACTCCTCTGGGATTTGGGCCCGATTTCCAGCTCGGCCACCAGGCCTTTGGCACCCCCCTGCAAAGGCTGGCCCTGGCTTGTCAGGTGGTGTAATGGGCAGGGATGGTGGCCTAGGCCTCCCGCACCAGCCTCGTGTGGACAGACCCAAACCCAGTTGGATCTCCAACATGGGAGGCCCTGACCCTTCTGCCTTTCATCAACCACGAGGTTTTCGGCTTAAGAATTCCTTTTCCTAGTCTCAAAGAAAATAAAAAAGAAAAGGCAGGGCCCCAGGGGTGCAGGTGCATACATTTTTTTAATTGAAAGAGGTCAGCCTCCTAAGTATTGCTTTTACAGGTTTGTCGAAGTCAAGTATTCCCATCACTCGCCTTATCTAAAAGTCCTTCTGGCCGGAGGAGGATGTGGCCCTCCCCCGACACGATGCATCAGTTCTGGCAACTTGATGAACAAGCAACTTGAAGTCAAAACCCTGCCCTCGCCCCGAGTCCTCCCTCTTTTCCTTGCGAGCCACTCCCTGAACCAGTCGCTGCATCCAACACCAGCCTGGGCCACACCCACCGGGCTCAGGGCCCCATGGGCCTCAGCTGGAGCTGCCCGTCACTGCTGTGTGTCTGTCCGCCGTCTGAAGTGTCCTCCTGGAGGCTGAGTGGGGGAGCAGTGCAGCCGGAGGTGAAGAGCTAGAAGGCAGACTCTGGCTGGGTTCCTGTAAACATCCGTCGTCGCCGCGGCGAAAGGTCAGAAGCCAAGGCAAGGCCGCGAGTGCGAGCTGCAGGCGGGTGAGGTCTTCGGGGGCCCCCACCTTCTCCCTTTGGGGAGGGGGCCAAATGCCTCCCTGACCTCGGCAGCCAGTCTCAACCTCTCCATCCCACTGTCCTGGGTCTGGACAGGAACCTCTCTGTTGGCACGGAGCTTTCGAGGGGAGCAGGCCTAACAGGAGGGGAGAAAGGGGGTTACCAACATGGAAGCACCACCTGCTACCCATTCAGCGGGGATCGGGACGCATCCACCAGGCCCTAGGAGGCTCGGGGTGGCCCGGGAAGTCTTCCTCCCTCCCTCCCTCCCTCGCCTCCAGAGGACCAGCAGAAACCCCAGACTCAGGCTGGGGGTGTTTTCCAATAACTTGTATTAAAACCTCTTTTTAATGCATTCTCCTGGTTTCTAAGGACCCTGGGCTGGAGGAGCGGTGCAGGGGGAGAGGAGGGGAGAGGAAGGACCGTTACAGGATGGGAGGGCAGCCGGCGCAGGACTCGCCCCATGTCTGCGGGCTGTCGTGAGCTCCAGGGCAGCTCTGGAGAGCGACCGGGGCTTGGCAGCACCTCCCACCTGGCCACAGCCATGTCACTCAGCAGGCCCACCTGCGTCCCCCCAGGCCGTGGCATCCTCCCCGCCACCTGGCTCCTCGAAAGTCCCTCTGCCCTTCTCTCTGTGTCTAGCTGGGTGTCAGTGTGTCTGCGGCACCTCATACCCCCATGTCCCCTCGGCTGCCCCAGTTCTGAGTCTCACCTTTGTCAGCTCAGACGATTCCTTCTGCAGACGCCAGCAAGCATCGCATCACACATCAGCGTTAAACACCCACCGTGTACTGTTCATCAGGGTGCTACTGGCATTTGGGGCAGGACGATTCTCCAATTGGGGGCAGGGGCTGTTCGGGGCTCTGCAGGATATTTAGCAGCATCCCTGGCCCCTGACCACTAAATGCCAGTAGCATACCCAGGTACGGTGAATAAAAATGCCCCCTCACCCCATTCCCAAGAACCACCCAAGGGGGCAGAATTGCTTCCACTGAGAACCAGGCATCTCCTGCAGATGGAAGCTGCCAGCAGTTCCTAGGATCACCTCCTAAATAAACAACTTGGGACTTAAATCTTTGGCTCAGGGATGGCTCATGCCTGAGACAGAATCTTTAGGTGATTTCACTCAACCCTCCTAACACGTCCAGATGTTACATACTATTACAATTCCGTTTTACAGGTGAGGACACTAAGAGGGCATAAGTGATTTGTCTAAAGATGTCCACCTCTCTAGGGCTTGGTCCCACTGGAGATCTCAGATTATAAAATCTCATCCCTCCCGCGTGCCAGGAACCGTTTGGTGTGCAGCCCCTGCCCTTGACACACAGTCTAGTGAGCAATTTCAGCTCAAGGTCATACACCTGGCAACGCGGGGATGCACAGGGGGCCGATGAATGGACCTGAGGGTCTGGGGGAGGCTGGCACAAAGGGCACGTCAGGTGGAGGGAGGGCAGGGACTAGGGCACAGCAGGTCCTGGAATCTCGTGTAGTTTGGCCCGAGGGTGGGGAGCGGGTAGAAGGCAGGCCAGCAGGAAGACCAGGCTGGGTTGGTTAACAGAGAGAGGCAAATTGTTCAAGTTTCCTGTGTCCCCTGCCAGATTCTTTCCCTAGAGGTCAGCTGGAAACACGTCCTTCCACGGCTCAGACACCTGCCCCGGCTTCTGCGGATGATACCCTAAGTCCTCGGGTCCTTGAGCCCCATCCCACCTCCCCAGTGGACCTGGAAGCAGAGCATCGGAGCCCCTGGAGCTCTGGAGAGGTTCCCCTCCCAGCCCGCCATGCATCCACCTTCTGCTGACCTC
Source organism: Lyroderma lyra (assembly GCA_004026885.1). Taxonomy (NCBI): domain Eukaryota; kingdom Metazoa; phylum Chordata; class Mammalia; order Chiroptera; family Megadermatidae; genus Lyroderma; species Lyroderma lyra. The sequence continues at coordinate 9,393 of PVJL010009850.1, read as the reverse complement.
CCTCGTCTGGGGTTCCTATGGGGATCAGTGGCCGTGCTCCTGAGACCCCGAGTGTCCGTGAACCTGGAGCAGGGATGTTTGTTCAGACTCACCGTTACCGGGGCTCAGTGCAGCCATCTCCAAGGCAGGGGATCACGCTCGAGCCCATTTCAGACTTGTGGGGAGGGGGCATTGGAGGACACAGAACCACCCCAGGAAAAGGGACGCACGTCCTTCCCAGTCCTTGTGAGCCCAAATGGCATGAGGCCCAGACACGTGTCCGTTGGGCCGGGGCGCCCCTCATCTCCATCCGACAGGCGCAGGGCCTTGCGGGCGCCAGCCCCGGCTGACGTGCACCAGCCCTCCCATTTTCGCGGTGTTGGTCTGCATTGTAGGGTCACCTGCTTGGGGCAAGTGATGCTCGTTTTTCCTATGTGACTGTAACCTCAAGTTCCTCTCTTCCCAGAACATTAACTTCACATTAAAAAGTCAGAGAGCTGATTTAAAGTGAACAACTATATAAATAATATTAATTTAGGCAGTAGTACAATAGAGCAAAAATTGTTGACGGTGTCACGTGAGTTTGGGAGACCTTGATCCCAGCTGGTCCCACTCACTCCACAGAGAACGAAGGGGCCCAGAGAGGGTGATGACCTGCCCTAAGTCACACAGAAAGTTGAGGACAGAGACGTGGTCCCTGGTCCCTGCATCCACAGCAGGAGGATGTCCTGGGACCTCTCATCTGTGCCACCCATGTGGCTATTAAACATCAGCGCCCTGGTTCCTTTGACTCACAGCAAAGCCCAGGATGAGAACAGCGGACACTGATCAAGCACTTTACGCTCACCTTGTACTACCTGCTTTAACTCATGTGTTAGCTCATTTATTCCTCAAAACAACCCTAGGAAGTGGGGCCAATTTCAGATGGGGCTCAGAGAGGTTAAGGAAATCGTGCAAGGCCACACAGCGCTAAGGGGGCAGAGCCAAGACGTGAACCTTCGCAGTCTGACCCCAAAGTCTTAGTTCCTCTCAGCATCTTAGGTTCGTCTCTTTGCTCCCAGGCACCAAAAGCCCCAGCTGAAAAGCATGCTGGGGCCGCAGTTTATAGCACCCAGGACGGTGGCTTCTCCAACCTTCTAACAGCGTTAAAACAGGACAGATACTTCATTAGCCATTGGCTTTTTTCTTTCTTTCTGAAACTATTTCATTTCGGGCCAGTCCCCATAGCTGGACCCAGGGAGGGGCCGGCTGGCTTGTTTCTGTCATTAGAATGACAGCTGGGCACTTGATCCATTTTAAGCAGCAGGGTCCCAGCTCTACACCTCTGCAGAGAAGGTACCCGGTGAGGGATGTGGCTTCAGTGGGAAAACGGCCCGTGTGTCTTGAGGGTGCTGGTGGGGTGATGCTCTGGACATGCTGAAAGGGGACACTTTTTGGCAGTTGAGCTGCTCCACTGTCCTGATCCTCTGGGGCAGCCAGGGCAAGGTCTGGAATTGGCCTGTTCGGGATGAGTCCGGCTCTGCCCTTTCCTGGCTATGTGACCTCAGGTAAGTCACTTAACGTCTCTGGGCCTGTTCCCTGCTCTGAAAGGAAGACAGCGATGGCTACCTCCCCGGGCTGCTTGCTGTGAGGACCGCATGAAAGCGTGTGGATGCCACACCCAGCACACAGGACGCATCAGAACATGCCGGCTCCTCTCCTTGTCCCCGCCTGTTCCTGGCTAGGAAGCGGGCCCGGTGGGGGCCCTCGTCAATGCTGGGCCCTTCTGAAAGCAGCAGGCCTCTTCCTCCTCCAAAGTCCCTGCTTGCTGGAAACCCATTGCTTGTTCCTGTTTGCTTCACATACCAAACAACCAATTACCGCAACTGTGTCACCTGACGTCACCCAGATGTGATGTGCCCAGCGTCACCACTGTCGTCGCCACGATGCCGTGCAACAGGTCTGCCTGATGGGTGTGGAGGGGACCAGAAGGGAGAAGCTGCCTGGGTCCGGGTCCCTGGTGGAAGCTGGCGTCCTCGAGAAACAAGGGCTGGTTTCTCAAAAGCATTTCCTGGTCTCCTGCGTCAGCCGTTGTCGCTCAGCAGCCATGGGATTGGCGACGAGTCTTGGTCCAGAACATGCGTGTCTCCGTTCGGTCGGTGCCCAGGGCTCCGTGAGGCCTTCTCTGGGGCAGCATTTGCCCAGCACCTTGGGGTGTCCTGCCACGTCCACGGCTCTGTATTTAGTATTTTCAACCAACACACCCTTCTCAACTCTAGGATTTTAAAAGGGGTCTTTGTCAGTATCATGAATAAAAAACAGTATCATTTGTCATAAATAGAAGGTGATGCTAAAAAATAAACATGAAAACAAAACTATGCATTCCAGCTGGTTGCCCCTGGCCTGCAAAAGTGAGCCTGAGCCTGGCTTCTCTGTCAGCAGGGAAAAGCTGCAAGGGCCACCACGGTGGCCCTCGGCTTCTGTGTACTCCCTGCCTCCCAGGGACGCCTATGACAGAGGACCTCGCGGGGGGTGTGGCTGGGAGGCCCAACTCGGCCACCTCATAGCTGGACATCTGGGGTGAGTCACTGAAGCGCCCCAACCTGTGCCCCTCCCTGCATAATGGGGCTAAGGAGCCCCGCCCTGCCTGCTTCATGGGGTGACCTCAGCGAAAGCTATGAAGATATGGGTGAGGCGGTTATAATAGTAGTCACCTCACCAAGTCCCCTGCAAGGAAAGAATCCCAGCAATGAAGCCCTCCCCTTCTGGAGGTGACTGGAACTAGACCAGCTCCCGGCCACCCCCAGGCTTAGAGCAGGGGATGAGGACCAGAGGGCACCAGTCATCACACAGACACACCTCCTTGGTGACTGGCCCCCAAGAAGGGCAAGGAAGCCGAGGAACGGGGAAGGCTTTCTCACCAACACGGACGACATCATTTATTAGGGACCAACTATGTGCCAGCCTCCACCACCTTGGCTACTGTGCACAAGCCCTTTGGCAGGTCCCAGTTCACAGGGACGGAAGCTAAAGCCCGGGGGAAGGTGAACTGACTCGTGCAAGGTGCTGGTGGAGCTGGGATCCAAACCCAAATCTGTCTGACTGCAAAGCCTGGAAGCCACAATTGTAGGGGGTACACGGAGACGGCCTTAAGTAACAGCCACATAGAGCGAGCAAGCGCTTCGCTCTTTGGTCCTCGGTTAGTCCTTCCGATTACTTCCAGAAGGTTTCACTCGGGAGCTGGAGTTTCTTTATCACCTGACAGTTGCTAATCGGCCTTTTTCACAACGAGGGTTAGCTGGCTTTAGTATTTGCCAGAAGTTAATGACTTTGGCACTTAGTTTATTTTAATCCACTGGTTTTCTCTTTTCAGGGACAGAAACAGTCTCTTTAAAAAAATCAACATGAAAAAGACTTTTAAAATGCAGCGCTAAAATTAGTCGACTTAATCACAAACTATAAATCACAAAGGGAGAAATGGAAACTTTACAGTGAAAGGACCTGGCAGGCACGGCCTTAGCCAAGTGATCTAAGTTAACCTCCCCAGTAATGGGACCGGAAGCTGTCCCTTGTCTTCTGACACGACGCACTCAGAAAAACATGCCCTCACTTCTCTGCGGCATTCCTGCCCAAAATGCATCCTCTGGATCTACTCTCAGGAGGAAGAATGAGACAAACGCAAACTGAGAGACATTCTACAAATCCCAGGCTTGTACGCATGTCACTGTCATGGAAGAGACAGACAGAGAAGCTGGTCCACAGGGAAGAAGGCGCAAGAGTCAGGACAGTGAAAGCAAAGGGTGATGCGGGCTTGGATCCTGGACCTCCATCCCCCGCACCCCTTTTTATTGTGAAAGGACTCTGTTGGGACAGTTGATGAAATGTGAGGAAAGGCATAGGTAAGATTGCTCCTGTGATTTTATCAATGTTAAATTTGCTCAGCTGTATCACTGGGCTTTGGTCCCCTGGCTCCTCACTCTGCCTTACTGGGCTTCGTTTCTTTATTTGTGAGATGGGGATAATGGTGCCTGTCCCTTTGGTAACTGTGCTTTCCCAAAAGCAAACTAAGCTTACAGAAGTCCTCGGGAAAAGTCAGTAGATAAACCAGGAACACGAATGGGCAAATTGAGGGGAGCCCTGAATTTCTCCTACAAAACAGAAGCAAGGGATATGAGGGTGTCCCTTCGAGGAAAGCTTGTCTGCATAACTCAGAGTTGGGGAGAGGGACCTCTGCCATCTCAGCTGTCTTGAGACACCTATTGAGGTCTTCTATCCAAAGGGGCAGCTGGCACCAATGCACCATGTGGACATAGCCCTTCCCAGTAAGCCTCATGTCAGAACAGAGCTGCAGTCAGCAGGTTTAGGGGTGCACGTGCCTCTCCCTCATCACCACCGTCTGTCTGTTGCCTGGAAGAGTCCCGGCTTCCCACCTGGCATCCCCCATCCGTCAGGACCCTGCCTGGAGCTCCACCAGCTACCTGAGGGGTCTCCCAGGATCTGACTCTCTCGTGCCCACGGCCCCAAGGAAGCATAGGGTTTCTAAGCAGAGCAGCGATATGCTCAGCCTGTGTGTTCTGCTGATGGCACAGGCCACAAATGGCACTCAGGGCAGGTAGAGCAGGAAGGAGCAGCTACACCACCCAGTCAGGAGACTGACGCCTGGGAGACCCTGTAGTAAGGCCGCCGGGTCTGGTTCCCCGCAGCTCCCAATCTGAGCTCTGAGCTCTGCCACGCCGGCTCTGGCAGCTGCAGTCTGCAGTCGCTCCGTCTCCAGCGCAGTGAGGCTTCTCTCCCACAGTCCTCCCCGAGCCAGCCAGGAGAGGGCTGGCAGGCCCTCATGGTTTGCATCTGGAACCGGAACCGGAACTGGGACAAATCAGTCCAGCTGAGCTGCCTCAGCTTTGGAACGGCTGGGATGGGAAGGCTCACTCTGGCTCCCAGGTCAGCCTGGGAATTGAGGAGCTCCCTACTCCCCACTTCCTGCTCCTGGGCAACAATTAACACTCTAGGAACACCGCAGGGCCATGGCTCTCTCCAGGGCTCCAGATCTGGTGGCCCTTGGAGGCCACAGGGCAGTGGGCAAGGTCGCCCGAGGGTCCCGGACCTGGAAAGCAGAGTGGGAAGCCTGTCCCAATAGCCCAGACCTGGACTTACCCAGCACACAGGGAGCCAGTCCTCTGTTGCTCAACGTGGGATACAAGGGCTGTCTGGAAAATATCCAGCCACATAATATGAAAAATAGAGATAGTGATGGCTGGGGCTTTTCCAGACGGCCCTCGTATAAATATTCACACATGGGTGTGAATGTGCAGGTTAATGCATGTGCGAGGGCCTGGGTGTACACACTTTCTATTATATCTGTTAACAATTCTAGCAGTTAATTTGAATATAGCACTTACTATACACAGGAAGGTCTAAGAGCTTTACATAGAACTCATTAATCCTCACGAGGAGGTAATTTTTGTTACACCTGCTTCATAGGAGAGGAATCTGACATACAGGGCAGTATGTAGCATGCCCAAGGTCACTGCTAGGATTGGGATTTGAACCTAGAGCGTCTGAATCTGGGGTCCTGGACCCTAACACTGCCTCCTTAATTGGTGTTCCACAAATGTTTGAGGACCTGAATTATATGGGTATACACAGAAGAGAAAAGAGAGAGGGACCAAAAGTGAACTCATCTTTTTATCCTGCGATGCACCCCATTCCCCACGGCCTGGCAGGCCCCTCGCCCTCAGTCAGTGTTTCCTGGATTGGCTTGTGTGTAACGTGAGACTGTGTCCCCATGAGAATGAGCAAGAATGAGTGAGATTTGACCACTGGTGTTCCTCCACTTATGGAAGGGGGCCTGGAGATGGGTGGGGTGTCATCACATCATCTTTAATCTTTCCCAAAGGCTTTTCCTGCTGCTAGCCACCCCTCCGCCCCACCCCCACGTCTGGGTTGGGACCAAGGCCATCTTGGCTTGGATTTGGGAGTGGGGAAGAAGAAATGCTGGGTGTGGTTTCCACCATTTCCCACAGCCTCGGGCCTCCTGACGTCCCAGGGTCCAGCCCTGTCACTTTGAAAGCTTTGCAAGGGTGTCCCCGAGACACACTTCCTGTGTTTCTGCTTAACCAGCGTTTGCTGCAAAGTATGTCAAAGCATTTGGGCTTCAGTTTTTGGTTCAGAGCATGCCAATGTTTTCACTTGGAAGGAAATGTGTCTCTGTTGATGTGGTAAAGAGATAAAACAAGACATTCTTTACCAAGTTACACTGTCTGAAAGTCAAGTGCTTGGCTTGGGGACAGTGACTCATCCTGAGATCCTGAGACCTAGTACAGGGCCTGGCACAAGAGCAGGCAGGTCTAATGTTTGTTGAATGACTGAATGAGCAAATATGCAAAGGGCCTAGAACCAGGCATGGGAGAGGATCGATATCAGTACAGGTTTTGAAAGGATCCTGTAGGCTCTACTTTCAAAAGGTGTTCTTGGTCGTTCCGTGTTTCTTCATGTTCACTAACCTTGCCTCATCCAAGTGTCCATCATCTCTGGCCCGAGCAACTGGACAGCTCCTAACTGGCTATGGCCTATTCCGCCCCCAACTGCCAAAGCCATCTTTGCAAAATGTGAACTGGAATTGTGTCATCTCCTGCCAAAAACCTTCTGACGGCTTCCCACAACTCATGGCCGTGGCCTGTAGGTCCTGCCCATTCCGGCCCCTGCCCATCCCACTGACCTCTCCTGGGGCCGTTCTCCAGCCAAGCTGGCCCCCTTTCAGTTGCTGCAAGAACCAAGTCTCTCCCACCCACGACCTTGGCACTAGTGGTCCCCTTTACCTGGATTGCTTTTCTCCAGGTCTTCATGTCTGGTTCCCTCTATCAATTTAGGGCTCAGCTCAGATGTGTCATCTCCTCAGAGGGACCTACTCTGACTCCTCTACTGAAGTGGCCCATCTCTATTCTTCTGTGTCACTCACTTGGTAGACATACATTGAGCACCTACTAGATGCCAGGAGCTATCCTAAGTGCTGAAGAAACAGCAGGGACCACGTAGGGACTGCGTCCTTCTTACCTGCCTTCATAGCTCTCAAAAAAATCTGATTATCTAGTTCAAGGAGCTGTTTGTCTTTCTACCAAGTGCCTGGAGGGCCGGGGCTGAGTCTGCCTTGTTCACTGCACTCACCCAGCAGGCACAGTAGGTACTCAGTAAACATTTGTTCAGTAAAAGAATGGAAGGATGGATGGATGGATGGATGAATGGCAGTTTGGGTAAGTATGCAGAACACTTCAAATGAAGCTTTCTTCAAAGTCATCTCACTGTCAACCCCTCAGGGGAGTCCCTGGCCCCCAGCACTGCTGGTAGGAGAGCCAGCCCCACCCTGCATCACCCTCTGACTATGGTCATCTTGGCTAAGACAGGCGATGGAGGAGGGGTGTTACTTCATTCTGCTTGGAATGATTGGCATTAGTGTTTGCTTTCCTAAAGACACCCTTGCCCACTGACAGTATCGCCCTCCATTGCCACTAAGGCCCTGTGTCTAGTGACACTCGAGCACTGGCCAGCTGAGGGCTCCAGCCAAGGAGTTCCTGCATGCTGTGACTCTCACCAGAGCCAACAGCCTGCCTGTCTCTCTCCCATCGAGTCCAGCTGCCTCTCACCCTTGCTGTGTGACTTTGGTCAAGTCTTTTTCCTTTCTGGATCTTCATTTCCCTCCCACCAACACACAAGGTGGGGCTGGACACAGCTTCCTGGTTGCAACCAGAGGAAGGACTTGAACACCTCTGTGCCACGATCCTGTGGTTCCTTCCCCTGCTGGCCCAAAAGCCCCTTGAGGCCTTGCAAACACCCCAGGCAAAGCCAGACCCAGCACCGACCCCAGCCTGCCAGCTCTGCGAAGGCAGCCTGTGAAACTGGCAGCCCCTGCAGATTCGGTCTGCAGAACTGCCGAGCTGGGGCACCCTGAAACCTGACTCTAAAAAACGCAGCAAACCCAAGGCCAAAGGAAGTACAGGGTTCTTTGATGGAGAGTTCTCTCACAGACTCAGCAGGAAGCCCTGGCTCTGGGTCCCCACCCACTCTGCTAAGGTGCCGCAGGATAAAGGTGATCAGTGCCTGGCTTCCTATCTTTTCTGAAACTCCAAGTCTTTATCCTTCCAGGACTAGGGAGAATTCCCCCAAAACCAAGGTCATCATCAAGCCAGACTGAACATGTGGGGGAGGAGCTGACAGCTCTGCCTCAAATGGATATGGAGCAAAGGCTTTTGCCATAAACTGTGGCAGCTGGTACCATGGCTAACCCAAAATCCACTTAGGCCCTGCCTCCCTTCCGCAGCTGTCACCTTCCGCAGGGGAAGCTTTCCAATTCCAACTAAGGGCCTAAGAGGACTCCAGCCACTCCGGGCATCCAAATAGACCTGGAGGAGGTGGACCGAGGAATCGGAAGCCTGGGGGAGGGGTGTGTGTCCGTCTTGGGGGTGCCTCCCTCTTCCTCACCAGTACCCCGACCCGCCCTCACTCCACGCAGAGAGGGCACTTACAGGCCTGGGAGGCTGGAGAGGGCCTCGTCCTGGAGGTCCCATCCCTGGCCAGACGGTGCCCTCAACCAGAAGCGGCGGCATGATCTGGGCGGTCGGTCTCGGCGGAGGGTTTCGGGTCGTGGCGGACGGAAGCCAAGCCTACTCCAAGTAACCATCGAAGACGTCGATTTCTGAGTCGGCATCGTAGAGTCCGGAGCCGGGGTCGGAGAGCACGCCGAGGTCCACGAGCGCCTGGTCCATGTCCTCGGGCAGAAAGACGAGGCCCACGTTGAGGACGATGTACTCCATGAGGAAGGCGTAGTATAGGATCAGCACATTGACAAAGAACAGGCCCACGTAGAACATAGAGGGCAGCAGTGGCGGCGGCACGTAGGGGACCAGGGGGCCCAGCGCGTCCAGGTGGGCCGCGACCCGGGCGCCGGGCATGCAGGGGGCGGCGAGGGCGGCAGCGGCCCGGCGATCCCAGCGAGCTCAGCCGCTGCGGCGCTGGGGCGGCCGGCCAGGGGGCAGCTCAGCCATCCAGGGGCGCCTTGGGGCTGGACCGAGGCGGCCCTGCCCCCGGTGGTGCTCCCCGGGGATGTGCGATGGCCCCTGTGGACGCGCCCCGGCTCCCGAAACGTGCCTGGCGGGGGTCACCGCACCCCAGGTGTGCCCTCTCGGTCCTCCCGGCTGCCAGGCGGGCACCCCGAAGTGGTCGGCGGCTGCCCGGCTCCTCCGACGCGCCCGCTCGCAATCACGGGCCCTTGCAATGCCGGCGGGGACCCAGCGCCGCTTCGCGTCGAGGGCCAGTCCCCGCGGCGGTCTCTCCAGCTCAGCCCGGCAGTTCCTCGAGCCCCCTTCGCGCCCCTAAAGGCCCAGCGCCCATGGTTGCGGCCGCGGAGTCTCCCAGCTGGTCGCGTTCCGAGATCCTCCTCCC
>PVJL010009849.1:0-53889 GCA_004026885.1 Lyroderma lyra | reverse complement strand
TGTCACCCCAATAAATAAATAAATAAATAAATAAATAAATAAATAAAGGAGGAATGAGTACCTAGATGACATTGTAAATGGAGAGCAAAAAATTAACAAGGTTATAGTTGTGGTGTTTGATTTTATTAATGTTATTTCCTCAGGGAAGAGATGGAGGAAGACTAAGGGAATATATCGGGTTGGCAAATTCTTAAGTGATAAGAATGAACTGTGTTTGGTCAAAGATAACATTATTTCTTTTGACACTGACCCTCCTACAAGATTGAGTACTTGCTTTTCCTATGAAATAAAGTTTGAGTTCCCAGAAGCTCATTGTTGAAGCCTCCAGTTGATACCAATTATGTGGAAATTAGTTTCTGCTGATAGACCTTTTTTCCCCTCAGGAGGAAAAGGACATTTATTTCTACACATCAGGTAATCGGGGAAGTGAGGGTACAACCCAATGAATACAAACCAATTTCAGGAGAGGAGAGGGGACAGCAGATGGCAGCGGTTCTAGGCACTGCCTTTGACCCCCAAGTCTGGTGGTGTTGGCAGGAGGACCTTTGGGGTGGGGGCTCGGGCTATCAGGCCAAATGTTGTCATGTGTGTAGATATACCCTAACGTAGTACCATTTTAAATGATAATGTTAGCAATCACTCCAGAATAAGAATTATTTCATATTTACAGATTGACTTTTAAAACCATGCCTCAGTGTGAAAATGAAATGAATGAATAAATATTTATTCAACATCTATATGTGCATGACATATTTTAATAGCAACAATAATAGGAAAGATGTATAGAATGTCTTCAGATCGCAGTCTTCAGAAGATTTATAATCCAGTAAGACACACATACCTAAAAAGATATTCTATACTTCAAGATGACATGTGGACAATAAAAAATAATTGATGGATCTGACAATAATAGTTACAAAACTACAGAGGAGGGACCATAACTATGTACTAGAGTGGTTGAGAAAGGTGGTGTCTGAATGGCGCTTGGAAAGCTGCAAATGATTGTCAAAAACAGAGAAAGCTGTGTATTGAGATCAAACATGGCTTTAAAAATGCAAAGAATATATACTATGTTATGTTCTAGAGCCTATAACATGACTGATTTGGCTTAAACAGATTCCATTCAATTTGTAAAAAGTGCTTGGAGCACATCCAGCAGTGCCATCCTGTCCTAGGAGCTGGCACGTCCCAATGACTAGGTCATAGAAGTCAGCGAAGGCTCCACCTCACAGGGCACTCATAGCCTAGTGGCCAGAGGCAGACAATAAATAAGTAAACAAAACATAATAATTTCAGATAATGATGAGTCTAAAACAATATAAAATAAGAAAATAGAATAGAAAGGGTAGAGAACTCCAGCTTCGACGGATGGTCCGGGAAGACCTCTTAGGGAAGATAGCATCAAGCTGAAATCTGAATGGACAGGAGGAACCAGCCATGTGGAGCTCTGAACCAACACCCAGTCAGAAGAGACCAGAAAAGTGAAGGTCATGGGAAGGGAACAAGCTGGCATTTTAGGAATAAAAACAAAACCAGTGTGACAGAGCCTAAAGAATGGTGGGGAGGGTGTTGGCAAAAAAGGGGAATCAAGTCATAGAGCCTTGGGGCCATGAATGTAGACTTGAATCTAGATGATATGGGGAGTCATTGGAAGGTTTAAGAAGGGGACTGATATAATCTATTAAATGTGTTTTAAAGATTCCTCTTTGCGCGTGGACTTGCAGTTTTAAGAAAGAAGCGTAGAAACAGGAAAATATGTAGGAGGCTATTAAAGTCACCTAGTAAGAGGGGACGGAAGCTCAGGCTAGATGGAAGCAGTGAATGTGACAGGAAATAGTCCCGTTTGTATGCATTTAACAGGTGTCGTGGATAGACCACGGTGACGACCTGACTACGAGGAGGTCTTAAGGAAAGTGTAGAAATCCAGGATGACTTCCAACCTTTTGATGCGGTGGTGAATGGTGATGCCATACACTGAGATGGGGGTGCCAGGGAGAGGAGTAGGTAAGGGAACTGGGAACCCAAGTCCTTGCTTTGGACATATAACATGTAAGACGTTTATATCTACATTGAGATGTCAAGTAGCCTGTTGGAGTTAAAAACTGTTACATGGTAAGATTAAAAATTAGTTAAACTGTGCTACAAATATACAGGAAAGTTGGTGCAGATTGTACAAACCTTGAATAAATGTTAAGAATATGGCCTTTAATTTTCAGGAATAAAAAGCCATTAAGTGTGTCTGTGCAGAGAGTGACATAGGTGTTTTAGGAAGGTTTATAAGACTGCAGGGTCCATGCCTGAGAAGTCCTGAGGGTGTGAAGGCCCATTAGGAGGTAACTGAGATCATCCACACTTGAGATGATTGAAGTTATTTTTCCATAGAAACATAATTTAAACAGAGAACGCTAGTAAAAAAAATCAAAAAATTTTTCGTCTGACTATGACCTTTTGGAGACTATGAAGTTCAGATATTTTCTCACAATTTTTGTGGCACATGCTACTGTTCTTCATCAAGTAGACTATAAACATGACAGTTTCTACATGCACTGCTGACTTAGTCATTGTGGTGACCAAAATACCTATAAAAACAGCTAACTCTGTCAAACAACCCGTTGCCTCCAATCCGTTTCCCCTAGTTTTTACAACTGACCTGACCAGAGTGGTATTTCCATACACATCTGCTGACCTGTGTGCAAGTGGACAGAGCAGGTACTCCTCACCCTGGTGAGCTTTACAAGGACAGTTAAATCATGGGTGCATAGCTAGCAATCAGCATGTGTTCTGCACTGCCGTCTACCGATCATGAATTATTTTCATCCTTCTCTTATACTTCCTTTTTCTGTTCATCTTCAAATTGTGGCCTCTATTCTCTAAGTTTCTAAGGTGAGTAGAAAAAGAATACAGAAGGTGCCTTTCTAAGTATCATACCAGTGCGGGGGAAATGATCATAATCATTTTTCAATCATCTGCAAGTAGAAACAAGCTCCAAGCTTAATTATTCCCTCAGCTTTCACAGCAGGAACACTCCCCAATCTCCTATAACTCAATTCCAGGGCTGGTGTCATTAGGAAAGACTGAAGAAATTACAAATAACACAATTCTGTCCCATTTTCTAGTTTTTGCATATATGCATGTTGTTTGCTGCCCATACAAGTAAATGACCCAAAGGTAATCAAAAGAGCCAATTTAAGCACTTCTCCCTTAGACTTGAACAAAATTTTTGAACAAAAAAGCCCTCATAAATTATGCATTAAAAATAATGAAAATCATATTTATAGCTGTATAATACTGCAAAAGTCCACTTATTTCTCTCAGTGATACCCTTATCACCTGTCAATTACTATATTAATTCCTCCTTCACTGAGCTTTTAAGAATATTATATTCTTATGCTGAAAGTGGCAGAATACTATACAAATATCATTTAACATATCATGTAATATAATGTGAAGGAAAATAGTTCAGTAAGTATAGAATTTCCCATGTAGCCCCTTTAAGATGAACTACCTTTAAAGAGAAAGCTAATAACAAATCGTTCAAATCATTCAATTAAAACGATTACAGTTAACTCAACAAAACCTATCATCCCTGTGGTAAGCAGCCTCTAAAATGACTCCCAGTGATGCCTGTCCTGTGGTAGTCACACCCTTGTGTAGTCCTTTCCCTTATACATAGGCTGGTCCTAGTGACTCACTTTAACAACTAAAATATGACAAAAGTAATGGGATGTCACTTCCAAGATTAGGTTACAAAAAGACTTTTCTGTCTTATTCCCTCTCTCTCACTCTTTCAGGGGCTCACTCTGATAGCAGCCAGAGGCCATGTTGCAAGCCGCCTATGAAGAACTCCATGTGGGAAGGAACTGAGGGAGGTCTCTGGCCAACAGCCACCACAGAACTGAATCTCGCCAACAACAAAACGAGTGAGCTCAAAAGTGGGTCGTTCCCCAGCCGACACCTTGACTGCATCCAGGACAAGACCCTGAGTTGCTCCCAGATGCTTGACCCACCAAAGCTGAGCGATAATAAAAGTGTATTGTTTTAAGCCATGCAGTTTTAGAGTAATTTGTTACACACTTATAGGTAACTAATGCAACCCATAATTAATTGGTTGTGTCCAAAGAATAAAACTGTGAGTAATCAAAGAGATTTCGAGGTTTGCAATTGGTGCAATTAATAATTAGTTATTAATTTCCAAGTGATTTTGATTAAAGGTCCATGTTCCATTGAAGTACATGAGCCACCAGCGCTCCATGGGATGAAAACGAACTCTAAGTGGGCTACCCTGCTTTTTTTTAAATAAAGAATAGTAAGCATTTATTCAAACAAAAGGAGGTATAGCCCAGAAGGCCCACAGATTCAGGTAGTGACCTAAACTGTCTTCCCTGGGTTGTCTCACTTTTGTTCAAGAACACTATTCCCATCAACTTATTTTGCACATGGTTATTCACAAATCTATGCTAGTTTGTATAGCAGTATCTATAGGGTCTTCTTTTACTTACAATGGGCCCTACTGTAAAATTTTGCCAAGGCTTGTGCCAAGCTAGTATATGTCACCAGGAAACCAAGACCTTTCCAATAAACCAAGGCTGGTTACTTAATCCTCTTGATGAAATTGTATGCTTCCTTCTACTAAAAATTAGAAGCTCATAATATTTCCATTTTCCTTTACTGCTAGGAAATTTGGAGCCAAATTTAGTATGGAGAAATAATAAAACTTAAAATATCTATCTTTTGTATCTGTAAAGCAGAGTAAGTACTGGATAATCTATATACCTTGTCTTATACATTTTTAAACTACCCATTGGTTTTATCAAAAAAGCATGAAAATACCTTCTACCTTTATTCCTTCCTCTGATAATTATAGTTTGTCAGAAATATTTTTTAACACAAGTATCTTTCCTCTTTAGAACCAAAAAGAGATAAAGCTAGTCTTCCGTTCCCCACTTACAAGGTAAAGAAACTTGTTGAAAATGTATCTTAAGATAAAAATCAAAGTTAAGGAATCAATAAAAACAAGATAAACCATACCCATGTCTGAGACTTGAATGTCCTACCCGGCCAAGTTTAGTCTTCTGGACAATGTTATCCAGGCACTGACCAACATCAACTGATGAACACAGGGGCCCACACGGATTAGAAGTCAGGCAAGAGTGTAATGACAGTGGGAGGAGAGAGTGAATCTCTGCCTCCGGGAGTACCACACAACACTAAATAATATAAACCAAGTTACAGGATTTCCAAATGATTTCTGGATTGCTCTCGGCAGTACATGTGAGGTAAAGGAAATATTCCATCACTTAGGGATGAGGGAATATCTAGAGATGCCTCTTGATTAGTAAGTGTTAATGATGTTCCAGCTGAGATGCGGATGCTACAGAAAACCATGCCTTTCATTAAGGTTTTTCTATCCACACCCCCAGCTCCTGCTTCCTGACATACAATTTCTGTCCTATTTTCTCAGTATCTTTTGGCTTTGGAGTATCCTTAGAGACAGACTTAGATGACAGGTCTTTTAACACAGGTGATCACAGTAGATTCCTCTCATGGCTATGATCAAAAACTAGAGCTGTGAATTAACCTATTTCATTAGAAACAGTTTAGAATCAAACTTCGCCCTCATTTATTTAGTAAATGAAAATTCCTGCATTTCAAATACACTTTAGTGTTGAAGATAGTCTAGAATCACTGAACCACCTTGCACATTTTATTTGCCTCTAAGGTCAGTTTAAATTGGGGAAGCCTAAGGGATATCAAACACCAAAGAAGAATACATTGTATGGCCCCTTGATGGGTTCATTCCTCCCACCAAATGTATCAAATGTCCTAAGTTATACAAAAATTGCTGTCAGTTTGAACAACACAGTAATATTGACCTTGATGGAATACAATGCAGGAGGCAGGACCAGGTCACTGTAATTTTCCCAGCCATCTAGGAAAAATCATACTTCAATACATACTTCAGTGACTTAACTGAATTCTCATTAGGGTGGCATTAGTTTGCTAGGACTGCCATAAGAACGTACCACACACTGAACAACTTAGACAACATACATTTACTGTCTCACAATTCTGAGTCTGGAATCCAAGACCAAGGCATCAGCAGACCCGTGCTCGTTCTGAAGGCACTAAGAACGGTTTTGATACTAGCATCTCTCCTTCTGGTAGTTTCTTGGCTTGTAGCATCATAACTTCAATCTTCACATGGTATTCTCCCTTTATGCATGTCTGTATTCAAATTTCCCGTTTTTAAAAGACACTTGTCACATTGGATTAGGGGTTCACTCTACTAGAGTATGACCTCATCTTAACTTAACTAATTCCACCTGCTACCCTATTTCTGAAAAAGGTCATATTCTGCAGCACTGTAGGTTAGGACTTCAACATATGAATGGGGGAGGGGACACAATTTTACCTATAACAAGGGTCAGTAAACAATTTTGCCATTAAGCTATTTTGGTGAGCCTTGATAGTTCACAGTGGCTACTGGGAAGAATAATGCTGCAAGAAGTATTGTTGGAAGACAAGCCTGACCTGACAGCTGAGACAGAAAGGTGAGACTGACCTACAGAGAGGATATCCTCATTCCTCTTTAAAAAGTCAGAGGTAAGCCCGGGGATGAAATTGAGTATTGAGTAAGGCCCAGGGAAATGGAGCAGAAAAGGAAAACCAACTGACTCATAGATTTTAGAGAAGAAATAGTAGAGCCACTTAAGTTTTCAGGGGAGGACACCAAAGCCAGAAGCCTATAGGCACACAATTAATTAGTAGTAGAACTAGGACTTCGTCCCCAATCTGCTGGTACTCTATCATATGTCCTTTTCTCTACACAACTACAAATATTAGAACTGCAAAATGATTCCAGGATATCCAGGCTCAAAAAAAGTACCAACCTGAAACATGATTTCTTACCCGTGCATGTCTAGAACTCCAGGAAAAGGGAACGTCCAAGACATTCAGTACTGTTTATTTCCTTTGGCCTTGGACGCCCGCTGGTTTCGGTGGCTGACTGGTAAGTGAACACTGCCCTCTAGAGGCCACCTGCCCGTTGCTCGCTTGCCTGTCTGCCATCCAGGCCTCTAGTTCAGCTTCGACTAGAGCGTCACTGTCACTAACAGGCCTTTCCTAAGTCTGGGTTTCTCCCAGCAGCACATTCTGTGCATAATTAAAAACACATAGCCCTCAGACAACATGGAAGAAGCATGTTTTTGCAACATGGAAGATGGGTTTTCCCTCACTTCACAGAAACTTGGCATAACCCGTTTGAGCCCTGGTTTTAGCTGGTCTCAGTACCATGAACTGACAGAAAATACAAGTCAGTCTCTAAATCCAAAGGAAAAACCCGTATTAATTATGCACAATAGTAAAAGGAGGTCAAAGTATTTAACTGGAAACAAAAAGACAGGTCGGTACAGATACTCCTCCGAGACAGGAATAAACTTCAAGGTGGCTGGGTTAAACTCCTTTTAAATGTTTTGCCTCAGCTTCCTTACCAGAAATGCATTAAAAGCACCTAAGAAAGCAATGTTTTAGCAATTGTTTTTCTCATTTACTCATAGTTCTAAGCCTGTTCAGCATGTGGTAGAAGGAGAATTAAACTGGGAATCCGGAGTCCTGGATGCTATGACCATTTAAGGTGGGTGACCTTGATCAACCCCTTTCACCCCCTGAGTCTTACTTAATTTCCTCGATTTTAAAACAAGGGGCTGGTTTAAATTACTTCAAAGGACATTTGCAGCTTTAACCTTCTAGAAATCCCTGAAATCAATTCTGCTGGATACCAAGTCCTGAAGTCTGACATTCCTCCATGGTCGGAAACATTCCAACTTACCCACTATATAGGGGCACATATTACAAATGGGGTTTCCTTGGCAATGAGCCAAAGTGCTAGAGCAATTATAAATGATGGTGCCCAAATAATTATTTCAAATATCAAAAATACTTCTTTCATTTTTTTAAATGTATACCCTTTGGAATAAGAATACTTTCCCCAGGAATCTGCAAGCACTCAAAAGCATCTCATGATCTTGCCTCATATCTTTTGACCTGACAAAAGCCATTAGACAGCAACATCTCAATGAAGCAAACTTGCCACGTCCACAGTGAGCAGCTGTGACCACTAATGGGAATCAAAAGCTCCTGCTGGTCAAACACATAAATATTTTTCCAAAAATTTGAGTTCACAAAGCAGAGTCAAATACCTTTATTTCCACTCAACTATTCCCAAATTGTTTCTAAATTATTAAATTAGTGACTGCTTCCCACCCTAGCATCTGCAAGCTGCAAAATTATGGGCAATAAATCTAATGTGCAATTCATCTTCAGGGTTATTTTTGGACAAATGAATTGAGGGCACTCAAGAATGACTCCATGTGTTACAAACAAGCAATTAATTAAATTCCCCTCTAGTTCTGGCAGGGCAATTTGCTATGTACTTATTACCTATTAAAGATAAGAAAAATGGGTATCATTTCTGTTGATGTGGTCAACTCCACTTCTAAAATGCTTTGCTTCTAGAATGCTTATGTTCTCAGATTTCCAGGAGAGATATATGCCAATTAGAACCTGTTAGAGACCCCATAACCCACAATGTCAGTAACATGACAACTCATTTTCCTGTTTGTTAAACAATAGTTCTTTA
Organism: Lyroderma lyra; assembly: GCA_004026885.1. Taxonomy (NCBI): domain Eukaryota; kingdom Metazoa; phylum Chordata; class Mammalia; order Chiroptera; family Megadermatidae; genus Lyroderma; species Lyroderma lyra. The sequence continues at coordinate 45,251 of PVJL010009849.1, read as the reverse complement.
TGATTCACTTGGCAAAAAAAAAAAATCTAAGATTTCAATGGTAGTTCATAGGAAAAACTGAGCTAAAGGATGGATGTGGCCTAAATTATGAGTCAAAGGTGATCTGAAGTCCCGATTGCAAAGAAAAAGGATATATAAATCTTGTGCTCAGTCAAGACTGATGTCCAAATTCCAAGGATCAATATGATGGAGAGAAGCCAATAACAGAAGTGTGTGGGAAGCATCTATATGTCTAGTCTGGTGAGCGAAAGCATCGTGGTCCATTGAGGTTCATTTCTTGTGAAGTCAGATGTCAGACAGTGGGGATCATAAACAGTATCTGTTGTAGAGAGAAAAGTAGGGAGCTTAAAATAGCTAGGTCGAAGGTCAAGGTCTTCTAGTTCTAGAGTAGAAAACTGGGGCATCCACAAGAAACAGAGAAGACACCTAGAAATTCAAAAATGTACCTCTGTAAACTCAGAGTCTTCCACAAGACCAACAAATTCTGGAATTAGGAAGAGTAATTCAGACATCTCTCACTCACCTAACACCCACCCTCACCCCCAGGATGGTGGGGACAAAGCTCTTTAGAGCTATTCAGCTTGGCTTCTATTATCTCAAGAATTCCAAAGAGCTGATGCTAGAAGATAAACCTCTTGACAATAAGCCCCAAGATCCTGCTGGCAGGCATGAACTGACATTGATTGGGAAAAATCTATTAATGGCAGTCCCTTCCTTTGTCTCTAACCTGTAATTGGCCTTTTTCCTTTGGTCAAGTCCTTCTGATAAGGTGGGGAGAGTGGCTCAAGTGGAGAAGAACAGAGTAAAGTGGAAATGGAATTCATTAACGACCACTGAATAGTACTAGGAAGACTCCTAGATTGTTTAACCTGAAGGATTTTTTAAAAAGTGGGGAGTCCCAACCAATAGTTTCTAAACAAAGAAACTGAAGCACAGAGAGGGACTTGTCTCACTCATATTTGTATATCCTGTCAGTTACAGAACCAGGACTAAAAACAAGATCTCCTGCCTCTTAATCTAAATATACATCCCACCCCAAGACATTGTCATCGAAGCATACGGCACTAAAATAATGTTCTGGGGAAGGTAAGCATTCCAGAGACCAGGGCTGTTTGTCCCACTTAACAATTCATTTATTTGGAGCTGACTACATTATTTTCTAATGATTGCTGTACCAGAATATCTTACAGTTTTTTTTAAAAACATTAGTCCTAACACTGCATTTCATGAAACCTAGAAACAAATAAACAAAACAACAGATGGGGTTGGATCTGATGCCTACAGAACGCTCTGGGGGAAAATGACAGAATCCTAGAAAGAAATGGTATGTAGTCAGCGTAAGAAGCCCCAGGAAGCCCAGATTACGTGTCAGAGATGACACGCGGCCAGGATCACCCTTAGAACACGTTGGGAGCTTGAAGGGCACCATTTGAAATCCGGTCATCTAAATGCATTTCTCATACATAGCACCCATAAAGATTGGTTCCTAGAACAAGCTAACATTTTTGTAATTCCCAAATATAATGCCAAGACTTGGGGGTGGGGAGAATAGATGGCAGAGGCATATGGTAGAATGGGTCTAGTGTATTCCAGTCAATAAAATAGGATCCCAGATGATTCCTCACACGAATCCTAACGTAAGTGTTTGCGTGAAGGAAAACTTGCTTTCCAGATGAAACATCAGTGTTCGAAGCCAACTGATTCTATATCCCAGATGGCAGGACACCATAGGAAACGGGTGGAAAAAAATGTGTTTCCTTTTCTCCTGCCAGGTCCCTGTGGCCAGGTCAGGAAACCAGCTGCACAGTCCCAGTCAGCTCCTGCTGCCTCTGAGGAGCTTCTGTCTTGCATCAACTGCTTGACCAGGGCAAGACTTAAGGTAATTGCTGTGTGAAATATCCGTCAGTAATCACCAATTCCAAGTTCCTGGCAAAGTGCAGCAATGCTGAATCTGTCCCCTGGATTAATTATAACCCATGTGCTCCACAGCGATTATGAAAAAACAGCATGTTAGGAATATTGACAACTTGAGGGTAAGTATTAGGTTGAAGCCATTACATAGGAATGTTGTTGTTGTTGTTGTTGTTGTTGTTTCAGGAGAGTGGCTTCTCTGAGACCTACCCTAAGTGCCTTGTGCAGAGAAAAAAAAATGGTATAATACCAGGGAGCATTTTATCTCCTGGCTATACATTTCTGAAATCCTGAGAAGTGCCTTCCTGGGAATTCTTTTGGCCTCCACTCTGGAACAACAGGACACCTGTAAGGCAGACTCAGCCGTAGATGAAAGCCACATAAACGAAAGGCAAAGATGGATAGAATTAGTACTCACATCTTGTGACATATGTTTGAGTAAGGGCTTTCTCTGTGGCCAGAGGCTATCCTACACACCATTCTAAGGAGCACCCAGCCCTGTCCACTTGTAGTCTTTGCCTAGATTTACGGAGATTATTTTTTCTTTTTCCTTTTTCCTGGCTGGAACTCAACAAGTATAGGGGAAATTTAATTTATTCACTGGTTCAAAGATTGTAATCTGCCTCTTTCAACTTTACTCCACTCCTGCCAACCCTACTGGCAATGGAAAAAATGTTTAGTAGGTACACAGGAACTTGCTGGAAGAGGTCACATTTCACTGCTTGCTATTTAATGTTATACCTATTACCAAAGCACTTGATAGTTGAATACAATCAACTTTCTATATATCATGCTAGAATGGAAATGATTCTCTTAATTATAGCAGTTCTCAAACTTTCAAGTGTTTCAGACTCACCTGAAGGGCTTGGTAAAATATAGATTTCTGGGTCCTCCCTCCAGAATTCTGATTCAAGAAGTCAGGGGTAGAGCTTGAGCATTTGAATTTCTAACAAGTTTCCATGTGAGGCTGATATTGCTGGTTCAAGGGACACACTTACAGATCTACTGTTCCAGAATATCCCATCAGACTCTGCAGGTTAATAAATAAGTTCGAAGGAGTAAGAGTCTAATATTAGATCATATGCAATGATTAGTTTCAATCTTTTTTGTGCAAGTTGTGATTATGACATAATAGAAACTATTATATGTTCCAAAGCAATGGACAGACTGTGCAGGGTTTCTCTCCTGTATATTATATGTGTGTACCCATGGAAGTATATATGCTAAGAGACTCACTTGAAGAGCTGGTACCCCAGATTTCAGAGGAGTGCAGCCTTGAACTGGGTTAGGGTCATCCAATGGTGTCTCAAGGTGTCCTTTGCCAGCAATCTGCTCCTGTGTTGTGGATTTCCTCTCAGACTAGGAACCAAATCTAAGAGGAAGATCTTCAGCAAGAAAAGTTAAGTAAGAAAAGAGAGTCACCTATGGAAGCTGGAATTTGCCTTAGATTGGCTAAGAGGTCCAAAGTGAATATTTTCCAGATACTAAGGAAATAAGATAAAACAAAACTCAGGGGTTGCTCTATGAATAGACAAGGAACTTGAAAGGAAGGAATTCAGGTCTAAGCAAATATATGGCAGACTACTGGGAGCTAGAATATAATCATTATCTTAGGATAAAGGAATGAGGGGATGTGAGGCAGAACTATATATTGAAAATGTGTTTATTTTAATGATATTTATAACGTGTGTGATTATTGCTAGTTCCTCCTAATTTTTCCTTTCTTTGGATTTTTGTTGCTCTTTGTATTATTTATTAGAAAATAATTCTAGTCTCTTTCAGGTAATTATAATAGAAGGAAAGAATTCTTTTTCCTATTAGTACAATGATAAAATAAAACTGAACTCTGAGGATCAAGAAATGCAGTGGGAATCAAAGTCATAGATGCCACAGGGCGGGCAAGGACTCCACAGAGATGGTGTAGAACGCTTACATATCATTCTTGGGCATTCCCCACTACTCTTTACTCAATCCTCAGAGAGTTTCCCTATTTTTATATATACCATTACTTAGACCATAATGGGCACTCTAGGTTTCCTTGTTCCAGATCAGAGGTTTCCAGTTTCTTCAAGTAGGAAAAGTGCATTTCATTGCCTCAAAGTAAAATGTGCAGCAGATATGGACAGTAAATACTTGTCTCACAGCTACATGTGCTAAATGCTGGGTATTTCAGAAAAGAGAGCGTACAATTCCCCTGCCCTCAAAGAGTTTACAGTCTAGTGGGATACATAAGCCAGTGAGCAAACCATTACAAAGGTCTGTTAAATGCTGTAATAAGAGAGTAATAGGAGGGCTTAAAAACAAAATGCATGGAATATCAGGTCATGGTTTATAGATCAGGTTCAATGCAGGCTGACACCTGAAGGATACATTGGAGAATAGGAACTAGCCAGCCAAAAGGGTAATGCAGGAAAAAGAGAATGCCCAAAAGCTTAGCAGTAAGTGATACCACAATGAATAAAGGGAAATTAAAGAAATTTGGGATAACCAGAGTACAGAACAGAGAGGTCTTATAAGTAGAGTGACCATGTAAATTGTCAACTAAGCCAGGCCACTTTGGAAATGGGATGGAGCTGTTATTAATAAGCACCCTGGAACAATAGTGGCTTAAACTGAAATGTATGATCACTCTAATTACGGTCCTCATTAGGGAGGTCGGGCTTTCTTTTAAAGAAATACCCTTTGGAGAAACGAGGTCCTGGCATTATCACACTGCTAATTTTAAAAGATAATTCTGGCATCTTGAGTAGAAAATAAGTTCAAGGTGTCATAGTGCAAGAAGACAGAGCAGTTAGAAAAATGTTCCAATATTTCAGCAAAAGAAGATGGTTATCTGAGCTAGAGAAAGTGCCTTAAGGAATGGAGAGTAGTGGATGAATTTCAGAGAGTCACCTAGGCTGACTGGGAGTCAACCCGAGAGCTACACAAATTGTTAATTGAGCCAGGGAGAGGGCTGTGCTGAAGATGCTTTGATTTGTTTTGCTTTCAAAATTCATTGAAGAACTTTGATCCAGCTTGTTTTTAAATAAGTTAGAATCAATCATGTTACATACTAAAAATAGAAATAATGTATTTCTAACTCCTGAACTCTTTCAGAAGTTCAACTGACACCAAAGTAAAATAATATCTATTATATAGACAAGAATAACTAGATGTCCCAACATCAGTTTTTATTTCATTCAAATTCACCCTTGTTAATACTGGTTAAAAACCAGTTACTCATCTTGAGTTAAGAATAGATTTGTTTGATACAATTTAAAAAAAAAAAACAACATGACTCTTAGGAGAAAAAAATTGGTATGTTGGACATCATCAAAATTAAGAACTTCTGCTCTTTAAAAGACATTGTTAAGCAAATAACAAGAAAAGCCACAGACTGGGAGAAATGTTTTCATATGACATACCTGATTAAAGACTTATGTTCCAAGTACATATTTTTTAAAACTCTCAAAATTCAATAATATGTAAATAAACAATCCAATAAAAAATAGACAAAAAATTTGAACACTTTACCAAACAGGATATATGTGACAAAGAAGGACATGAAAAGATGTTCAACATCATTCGTTGTTATGGAATGCAAATTAAAACCACATATTAAAATTACTGCACATTTATTACAATGGCTAAATTTAAAAAGGAAAAGATTGACCATACCAAGTGCTGGCAAAAATGTAAAGCAACTAGAACTCTCGTACACTGCTGATGGGAATGTAACTGGTATAGCCACCTTGGAAAACATTTTTGGCAGTTGTTGTTGTTGTTGTTTTTAGTCTAATTTTTTTGTTCAATTTATTTAAACTAAAAATTATATATATATATAAAATATATATATATTTTCACCCATCTCTCCCACTCCCAACTCCCTGCCTGTTGTAACCAGCAATCTGTTCTCTATATCTATGGGCTTGGTTACGTATAGATAATATTGTACATATAAGAAAGATACTATGGCATTTGTCTTTCTCTGACTTATTTCACTTAACATAATGCCCCCAAGTTTCATCCATGTTGTTGCAAATGACAAGATTTTATTCTTTTTTATGGCTAAATAATATTCTGTTTTATATATACATAATGAAATATATATATAACATATATATATTTATAACATATATATATCACAAAGTTTTATCCATTTATCTATCAGTGGACACTTATTTTCATATCTTGGCTATTGCAAATGATGTTACATTGAACATGGGGATGCATATATCTTTTTGAATTAGTGTTCTTACTTTCTTCAGATAAATACTCAGAAGTGGAATTGTTGGATCATATAGTAGTTCCATGTTTAATTTTTTGAGGAACCTCCATATTGTTTTCCATAATGGATGTACCCATTTTTATTCCCTCTAACACTGACAGTTTTTTAAAAGCTAAACATGGAGTTCCCTGGTGGTGTAGTGGCTAGGCTTCGGTGCTGTCAACGCTGCAGCCTGGGTTTGATTCCCAGCCAGGGAACTACTCACATGAAAAAAAAAAAAAAAAAAGAGCATGGCAAAAAAAATAAATAAATAAAATAAAAGCTAAACATAAGATTTCCACACAATCCAGACATTCCACTCCCAGATATTTACCCAAGGGAAATAAAAGCATCTTTCCATAAAAGGATGTATCACAAATGTCCATGGCAGTTTTGTTTGTAATAACTAAAAACTAGAAACCATGTGAATGGCCATAGTGAATGGATAAACAAACTGTGAAATATCCACACAATGGAATACTGCTCCCCAGAAAAGAAGTCATGCAACGACACGGAAGAATCTCTAAGAAAAGAAAGAAAGAAAGAAAGAAAGTCTGATTTTGTTTATATAAAATTATAGCAAATACAAAATAATCTAGAGAGACAGAAAGCCCAGTGATCTTCTGGGAATGGAGGGGAGAGGTAAGAGGGAGAATTACTCTGGGGAGTGATGGATATACATTATCTTGATTGTGGTGATAATCTCACAGAAGTATACATATGTCAAATGTTATCACATTGTACACCTTAAACATGTGCAATATAAAAATTCTACCTCAATAAAGCCATTAAAAATAAAAAGAAGAAGAAAAAATCAGTTGCCCACAGTCCTGAGACTTTCTGATAAACTGCTAAGCGTGAGAAAGTCTCTTGTGAGAGAGCATCACCTACAGTGGAATTGATTATCTAAATATACCCCAAATATGAACAAAAATACAAGAATAAGCCTGGCCAAAAATGGGTTATTAAGTAGAATGATCATACATTCCAGTTTTGCCAAGGACAGTTCCAATTTACACCTATTGTCTGGCATAAGTATTAATTATATGCCAAAATGTCTTGATTTGGAAACACCAATTATACAGTCACTGTACCCTTAGGCAACCGAGAAAGATATAATCATCTTCCCAGTAAAGGCAGAAAACCAAACCGAAAATCTACCTCAATAAAGCCATTAAATAGAAAAAGAAGGGAAAAAATCCATCACCCACCGTGCTGAGACTTTCTGGTGAACTGACAAGAGTCAGAATGTAGCTATTCTAAAAAGAATTTCAAATTAGGCTTCAGAGCATTCAGGAAGATCTGTTAACCAAAATAAAGTTTGGTTTCCAAAATACAAAATAAAGCAAGCAAGATGTAATGGGACGTGAAGTGAAAAATCAAATATGAACCAAAGGGTCAACACCCATTTCAAAAACCAATAGCACTTTCATGCATTTATTTAGTGTCCATAAAGTGTCAGGGACAATGTTGAAGGCTGGGAGTAGACTTTTTGAATGAGTATCATGAGCAAATAGGACACTGTAAACCAAACCATCTTTAAAGGACATGCAGAGAGAAGGTCAGCTAGTTCTAAAGGTGAGAGAGAGTATTCCTAATGGTGTCAGTCTTGAGGACAAGGACAGAAATCTGTTGTAAGAATTTTGAGCCTTCCATTTCTTTCAAAGAACTACTTTGTTTTGAAAATACTGGGCACTAATAATTTTCACTCAGTTAATGTTTGGCAATATTGGGCACTAAGTAAATATTTATTGAAGAACAAACAATGAATTCATTTTCTTCCAATGACTCCTTGGGCTAAATGAACAGTTTTTGCCAAAGGCAAGCATCATTGCTGCTGGGACAAAGCCTCTTTATTAGATCTCTATACAAAAGCAGTAAGAGTTGCAATCACCAGTCTGTTTTATTGTACTAGATATTACATCATAGAGTTTGAGAAATTAATTATACATTGAAAAGATGGATATTAAATGCACAAAATATAATCAAATACAACCAGAGGGGAAGCAGGGGAGGCCAAATCAATGATCCTGTGTTGTCATCTCTTCACATCAAACAAAAACCTTTAACAGCAGATGATGGTAAGATGGGGTGCTCCCTGGGGTGAGCAGTACCTTCACCCCCAGGCACATCACTCCCCACTTACTGCCAAGAGTCTGCCAGGGAGGAAACCTGGATCACAGGGGCATGCGATGCACGTGCTGTTCACATCTGTCCTAGTGATACTCAAAATTTAACTGGAGGAGAATTTAGTAATTCTGTCAAAAATTTCTTTTTTTTTTTTTTTTGCTTTTTGGTACGTGGGTAGCTCCCTGACTGGGAATCGAACCCAGGCCGCAGCGCTGACAGCGCCAGCGCCGAAGCCTTAAGCCACTACACCATCAGGGAACTCCCCACTGTCAAAAATTTCTTAACCTATAATTTCAAGAGGCTTATTTGCCTAGCTATGGCTAAAGACTCATTGTCAACTGACTAACCCAGAGATGCTTGCTAATGTTGATGACCACGAATATGAACCTTGTAATCAGCCCCTATACAAGGATATCTGTTCAGTAGTTTTGGGGTTGTTGTTGTTGTTGTTGTTTAATATAACATATAAATTCTAAGGGAGAAGTCTGAACGCCAATAATTAATTGCTGGACTACTTAATTCACTCAAATCTCATTCATAGTGATGGAGAACTCTGTGACTCTAAAGAAACCATGGCACCCCACCCCCACCCCGCCCTGCCCGCCAGGTCTTCGGAGCCGCAGGGCTGAGCGGCAACCACCCGCCGGTGGGGCCCCAGCGGGACGTCCCTGCGGTGCACTGGGCAGCGGCGCCCAGGATGGAGTGGAAGCACCGCCTTCAGTCCGGCAGGACAGCAGGAGCCGAGCACCCTGCCAGGCCCACACCGCCCCACGTCCTGAGGGGATGCGCGTGGAGCGGCCCGGCATGTGTGGTTCTTGCACCCCGCCGGGCAGCTCCATCCTGGGACAATCATTGTGCACACAACCTTCCTGGGACCCCTCAGAAGACGCTTCTGGGATTAGCTGCGAGCTGAGTGGGTTTCGGGACAGAGCTGGAAAGCTGGTCTCCCACAGTCTCAGTGCCTGGGGGGCAACCTATGCCCCCTCTTTCGCCGGCCGTGGGAATCTGAACAAATATTGGCAGCCCTGCTAGGTAGTAGGCCTGTGCTTGTTCCTGACATGGGGGGCCTGCTGCTCTGTGGGGCCCGCCCCAGCAAGCAGAGGGGCAGCCATGAGCTGCATCTGAAGATCTAGGCCAAGGGCTTCTGGGAAAACGAAACCAAAACCATGACGCCGCTGCCATCTGATTTTCTTCATTGGAAGGTCCACAACACAGGACACTAACTGAGATGTTACTTTGGAAAGAGGCTTTGGAAAGGCAAAAAAGCCAGAAAATACATCTCAGGGACTTTGTGAATGTCTATATCACACAAAAGGAATTCAGAGTAAAGGTCCACACTTAAAAAAAAAGAAAGAAAGAAAGAAAGGAAAAAAAGAAACTATGAGAGAGAGCCAGCACAGTTGAATTGATGTTATTCATTTCTCTTAATTTAAAGATACAAAAAGAGCTTTTCGATTCTTCTCTAAATTTTATTAGCATCCCTAGCTGATGAATCAAATATGAAAAATGTGGCAAAAGAAAAAAATGCACATAAATAGGGTTCAGGGGGCCTGGCCAGCACCCTCTTCTGACTACTTTGGGAGGGAGGCGCAGGGTGGGATGGAGCAATCTCCAGAAGGTTCACGAACATCTCACACCTTCCCAGGGCATGTCAAGAGAAAGTGCTGATGAACTTGAGACAATGTTCCCCCAAGCACTCCCAAAGAGCCCTTCCACACTGGTAGACAAAACTCTATTTGACTCCATTGTTTTAAAAAATAATAATTCTTAAACTTTAAATTGCAGGTTTCATGTAAATAAGAACTTGTGTAATTTCTCTGAATAATGCATTTATGTTCATTATCATTTATTTTCATTTCCATGGGAGGTCAGGATACAATTTATGGTTTAAGAAAATTGGGGGAAATGAAAGGTCAGTGTAAAGTTAGATGTGATAGTGGAAAAATATCTAGCCAGTGTATCTCATGGAATGTTTTGGAATCACTTTTAAAATCTCTGGAAAGCTAAAGCTGAAGAACTTTATAGAAATTAAGGAATTATTGGCAAGGCCTGTTGACTGAGACAGCTCAGTGGAAATATACCAATCCCCCCAAATAATCATAATTCAGGCTCTCCCTGTCCTTTCTCTAGCAATAGCCTGCCATCTAGTGGATACAATGCACTTTAGTCATGAATTGCTTTCTTTAAAAACAATCAGCAGTACACACTGAATAATGTAACAATATGTTTTCTCATAAGAATGGGGCAGGAGCTTACATAAACACACAGCCCTGAAAATAAACTGAATCTGGTGAAGCTTAAAAGAACCAAGGTGGATTCCATTCTTACCAAGACGTTCCAAAAAAACAGGTAATTTTTGTGCTTGATGAATCAAAAGCCAATTTCCATTAAATCCAAGCAAAATCAAAGTTAAAAAAGAATTACTATCTTTCACACTCTCTTTGCATTTTTTTTGTGTTTATTCAATAAATGAATTTATTTCACTTCAGCATACTGTAATTTAACATATGTGGCAAAAATCATATAATCAATAATTATTGATTGAGCACCTCCAATGATAGATGCTATGGGAAATACAAAAAAGAGATGTAAGCCCAGCTCTTAGACTTACAATCTAGTCATGGAGAAAAAACCTAATCCAAGTACAACACTTAGTAACCGTACCAACTTACGTGGTACAAAGGAAGAAGCAATCAGTGAGGATTGGAGGAATTGGGGAAAGTTTATTAGTGACAGTTTAAGTGTAAGTTAAATATCATTTCAAGACAAATGATCAAATTCCTGGACCTGGCAATACTGAAGATGCTTTTTCATGGGACCAGGGAATTATTATCTTAATATAAAGGGGAGGAAAACTGGGTCTGTAATAGGTTCATGAAAGACGCCATACCATGTGAATGTGTCCTATTGGACACAGATCAAATATCACCTGAGAAAACTTTACAACATCAAGAAGATCTTTATGAAAGAGTTAAATTATATTGCTACTACCATCTGAGTCAATTAGACCTGTTCCTATTGGCCCACAGGTGAGCAACTACTGGCTAATTATAAACGGCACCAAATTCCTGCCATTAGACTCTAGAATACTCTTGCAAGCCTTCCTATTAATCAGACTCTTAAAATGTCTGAGCCAGGAAATGCTAGCTGATGGGGCCGTTAGTGAACGCCCCACTCATCCCTCCAGGTGTTCCCCGTGCCAAGGTGTGGGGCCCGGCAGCCTGGCTCCGGAGCGGCCTGGGCCTCTCACCCTAATCCAGGGCGGCAACTGTTCTCCTGCATTCCCCCCAAAAGAGGTTTTCTTTTTTACTTTAAACTACTGTTTGTGTCGTTTTAACATAAATTTTAATGTGCTTTATATGTTAAAGCAAGTCTTGATTATAGAGTTAAATTTTTCTTTTGGAGCCTCTTTTTATAGGCTCTAAATCATTATAATTAAAAGTACCATTTGTTGTCCACTGTACACTCCTTACACTTATGTTCTTATTCTTATGTTCTTTTATTTAATGTTAATAAATGGCCTGTTATTATGATCTCACTTTATAGACAAGCAAACTGATGGTCAGAGAGGTGATGCAAATTATACAACATTTCACAGAGAGAAGCAAGGTAGGGATTTAATTTTAGATCTTTCTGACTTCAAATCTTGTGTGTGTGTTTTGTTTGTTTTATTGGACTCTCCTGTTTTCTACTAAACAGTGTATCTTAAAGGAATATTTTATCTTCTTTTGACCTTTCCCTAATGAGGCTGTAGTCTCTAGATACATTTCCCCACAATTCATAAACATTGATTTAATCAGATGGTTTAGATATGGGAAAAAAAACAAAAAACAAAAAAACTTTGTCAGGGAATGCAGCTCCCTTCCAAGAATAGGATTTTTCCTTAAAAAGCATTTATTGCCCCAAACACACTTATAATAAATATCACATTTTACTGTTGGCCCCCACGAAGCCATCCCACCAATATCCGTGTAAATCCTGTCAACTATTTCCCGGTTCCCATCGCAAGCCTCTGGCGGCAACAGTGCCCCGCCTCCAACGCCTCTGCTTACCAGATGGAAACACTCTGCCATTTCTATTTAGAATTGTTTAAGGCTAAGCTGACATTAGACTCCAGTGGAGTAACAAGGGTAATAGAGACTACCATCAGTAAAAGACTTTGACCAAGAACAAAGTGACCTGACGCCACACCTGGTGAGAAGCTCGGTTTTCTCAGGATCCCGGTTAGCAGTCACATTTCTGGGAAGCACTTGCTCCTAAAAGTTCTTTAGGAAACGGGGTTGGGGAAGGGCCTGTGTGGATCCCCCTTGGTCCTCATGGAATCACTGGCTAGCCCACTGAAACAGCTTAAGTCAGTGAAGGGTTCCTAAAGAGAAGAAAGTTCCCTTTTGGTATCTTCCAAACATTAAAAGAACTCCCCCGGGCACAGCCCCACAAATTACACTGAGAACCAACTTGTATTGTGTCTCAAGCAACTTCTTCCGGGATGATGGTAGCTTAATCTTCTTCTAGGAAAGGAACTCAGAGTCAAAGTAGCAGAATCTACCACTGGAAACTCCTAATTAGGCAAGACATTTACAAAAAGGTACTGGAGATCTAGAAGACTTTTTTAAAACTTGCAATAATGCTACAATACACACTCTAGTTTGACTCACTAAACTTGATAAGGACACTAGGTCAACTTGGTGGGCATTAATTACCTTGATAACCCTGATCTGTGCAGAAGTAGCAGATTACAAAAAGCAAAAGCTAGAACTGCCTTTGGCAAAGGCTGCTCCCTCTCCATTATTAGCACAGGGAATATCCAGGAAAACCAGGAACTCTCTCTACTGAAGATCTGTTTTGTAATTAATGAAAGTTAACAGATTCTTCTGAAACGTCACTGGGGCAAGATGCAGGGAGTGAGATGGGGAGAACGCACACTTGAAACCTGCCATACTGGAAACTACAGAGAATCTGTAAAGAAAGAGCTTAGTGGTAGCTAAGAGTATACAGAGTAAGATGGCTCCAAGTTCAAATCCTAACTCCACTACTTACCACCTGGGAGAAGTAACTTGACCCCTCAGAACCTCAATTTCCCTATCTGAAAACTAGATTGTTGTGAGGGTGAAATAAAATAATGTCTGGAAGCACTTGGCATACTGCCTGGTACATTCTACCTGCTCAATAAATGGAATTTACAGAAATAAAGGGGGCTCTTAGTATTGTGGCCATCTCTAATCATCCATTGACCAAAACAAAGTATCTAAAAATTTTAAGCTCATAGGGCAGAGCCTTGCTCCACCTTTACCAACCAAATCACCCATCAGACATTCCAGAAGCCTGCGTGATGCCTCACTCACCTATCGCCCCACCCCCAGAATCACATCAAACAGGCCAATCCAATACACTCACATGTGGTCAGCTTCAAGTCTCTAAAAGGTACCGTGGATCCCACCAGACCCCTTACTTATAAATGGTGCTACAACCTCATCAGGAAAAGGCGACATGGGACAAACCCATAGTCTGAAGAAATCAGATTTATCACCTAGATATACTAAGGAAGTGTGCTTCAGAGCAACCACAGAATGCTGCTCATCAAGGCAGGAGGAAGGAGGGAAGGGTGCTATTAAAAGTCTGATTTTTGTGAAAGACTATGAGGACAACCTAAAGAAAGTGGGGACCACTTCTATATTGGTTGCTGTTTCCGGAACAAGATTAGGAAAACTGGGGATTAACAAGTGACTGGGTGCTCTCATGAGGTAGGGTCAGTTTAGCAACTGGGTAGTCCCAGTAATAGATAGGCATAAAAAGCCAAGCTGAGGCATCACTGGGAAAAACACCAACTCAAAGACCAGGTCAGTACAGCATTTAACAGCTGTTGCATGACCTTGGGAGAAGTAGTGTCTCCTGTTAATTTTGCAGCTGGTTTATCTGGGTGTGTCCCAGCCTGATGAATGACAAGGTTGCTTTTTCCTTTTTCACTCTGAGTTGATTTTTCCTCTTTCTGTTCTGGATAGGTTTTTCCTCTTTCTAAGTGCCCCCCTAGAAATTAGGTGTGGGGTTGACAGGAACTCTCTGTACTATTTCTGCAAGTTTTTGGTAACTCTACAACTATTCTAAAATAAACTTCATTTTTAAAAAATGTAGCCCCCTCCGTGACCCGTGACAGATGCTCATTCAATTTTCCCACAAGCACTCCTTCATAGGAAAGTAACTTCATTCCACGTTTTAATACCTGAAATTCTTATTTCTTCCTTATTTTCAGCCAAACTCTGCTTTGTGCAAAGCTTCCCTTCAAAGATCCCAGATAGGTCTCTGTGAAGATACAAGGAATACATTTACCTCATTTTCCAAAATAGCATTTTTTTAAATGTCCTGATTGTATCCCTAAGACTCTTCTCCAATGTATATCTCCACCTCAATCTCCAACTTACCAACATCTAGTTTCTCATCAAGTTGCCAATGACCCTCTTTAAACAAGGCACCCTAGTGGACAGAGCATGCCTGCTTTGGGGCACTCCCCCATGGTGGTAAGGGACATGCCCATGTGGCCCTTTTCCGCAGCAGGTTCATTTGCACTTGTAAAATAAAACAGAGAAAAACAAAGAATCAAGTTCTGAGTGCAAATCCTAGTCATCTAACGACTTGCATAACTTTAAGCAATCATTCTATTCCTCTGTGTCTAGTTCCTTTGTTTGTAAAATAAGCAAGTTGTCATTAGACAATCTCTAAAATCTTTCCATCACTTCTCATACACCTATGGGATACGAAGGGCCAATCCATTGTATTATGTTGCATCTTCATTTTACTGAAGAAAAAACTGATTCAGGGGAGGAGGTCAATTAATTTGCCCAACATTGTAGAGTGCCAGGAATGCTAGCAAGCACTGTCAGAGTCTAAAGCCTGTGCTTTTTTTCTCCTACTCAAAACAGACGCCCCTTGACCTTGTTCAGTTCCCTTGCAGCAATGATCTCTCCTTCCCTGCTTCCGTATACAAGGCTACTGAGAACCTTCTTGGCCTAGAAGACGTCTGCCCTGGGGGAACCTCCACTATTTACTTTATCCTGTTCCTCCCCTTTACCACACACCTGCTCAAGGGACTATCTGCACCCCTACTTGCATCCCAACATTCACTTGTTTCTTTGTCTCCTGAAAATCAGGCTTGTTTTCCTAGAACCAATGAAACTGGTCTCTCAGCCAGGAGACCCAAGGGCCTCATCTCACTCATTATCATCACTGCCTTTCTGACACCATTTCCTTCTCCCCTGGGTTTCCCTTAGGTTTTTGTTTGAACTCTTGTTCTTGTTTTTGTTTTTGTTTTTAGAAATCTTCAACTATTATCACTACACAAATGGCTCCCAAATCTTATACCTTACTCTGACCTTCAGACTTACATGACAGGATCATTTATTGCAACACTAACGTGGATGGACTCGGTCTGCATTTTCTTCTCTCTGCTTTTCCAAACAGGTAGCTTGGCCCTTAGAAATTTCTCAGAAAATTTTGCTGTGGAGAAATCTGGAAGATCAAATGCCTGTTGGTCTTTTGACTCTGCTCAGGTTCTAGCTTCATTTACCAATATGCTCTAGTGGATACAAATTCTGTCTAAAGGCTGTAGGCTGGCCATGGTAACTTTTGGTAAAAGCACTATTAACAGATAAAAAGCTTTAAAGCAGGTAAAAGCCCACAGTGATATTTAGCAGGAAGTCAGAGAGCTAACTGGCATTTTGCCAATCTCTCATAAAAGCACAAAACCTTTCTCTTTTCAGCTAGAAGAAGAACAAGTGATAAAGTTTAAGAGGAGGCCTGGTTACCAAGATGTGTAAAGAAATATGGTTTGTTTTTGGGACAAGATCATTTTTTAAAATCCTTCTCCATTTGCATGTCATGGAAACAGTCAAAACAATCCATATGATAACATTTTTAGTGCAAACGAGAATGTACTGTACACATTGCTGAAACAAAACAGAAACACACCAAGAATAAAATGAGAGGAGGAGAGATCCAAGATGACAGAGTAGATAAACATTGTGCCTGCTTCCCTCTGTGAACACATTAAAATTACAACTAAATTATAGAAAAATCAACCTGGAGAACTATCTGAAGTCTAGCTGAACAAAAGTATTTATAACTAAGGATACAAAGAAGAAGCCACACCAAGACTGGTAGGAGGGGTGGAGATGCAAAACATTTTGCCCCAACCCTCTGTGTAGTGGTTGAGAATCAGGAGAAATATCTTCACTGCAGAGGTTCCTCCTGGGGGAGAGAGGAAACCCCAGCCCCACACCAGGCTTCCCATCCCAGAGTGCTGGTGCCAGAAAGAAGAGCCCCCATAACATCTGGTTGTAAAAAACAGTGGGGATTCCTACCATCTGGGTGGAACAGAAAGCTAAAGGAAACCCAGATGTCCTCTGAAGGAACCCATGCACAGACTCACTCATAGGCACTCAACTTGGGCTCCAGCAGAGAGATGGTGACTCAGGTGGGGGTGGGGGCATCAGAGGCCTAAGCGGGGCAAACTGAGGTGTGTAGCTTCAGAATAAGGGATGGAGGAACAATCATCATTTTCCTTATGTGGGGTCCTCTTCCCATACAGCCATCTTTCCTGTATTGAGCCCAACATCCATGGCTGAATCTGAATCTGAATCTGTATTGGTCTGATGAGCTTCACTGGGACTCTACCCCACCCAAATCCCCCAATGCTAGAGGTACTTTCTCAGCCAGAAGCCAGCCTTCATTGTATTCTTTTGGAAAATTATTAGAGTTTGTGATCAAAAAGCAGGGGGTGACCAGCTTTGGTGTGCTCTGAGACTTTTACTAAGTAGTATCAGGCTCAGCACTGGCACCAAACCAGAATCCACATTTACCTGATGACCATAATCTTCCCACTCTAATGATTCCCTGAGACCCTCCCTCACCCAACTTGCTTAACACACGAGGTTTTACCAGTGGCTGAACCTTAAGGAAGCTGGCAGGTGACAGGAGGCTTTGGTGTGTCCTGGATTTTGGCAGAGCTACCCGAGGCCCAGTACTGGTGACAGCCATTCTCACTTCACAGCATGGCTTCTCTCACATGCCTCCAGGTTTAGCACAGGTAATGAACAACTGCAGATCATTCTGTAGGCCCTACCAGGTAGACCTCAGCTGGTCACAGGCAGTGAGTGACCTGAACTGGCATTGAAGCCCCTCCCAAGAGGCCCCATAACCAAGATACTTTAAAGTTGGTTTCAGACCACAGCAGAGCACCACTCAATTAGCCCCATAAGCGGCATACACAAAGGGAGGTTTCAAGAGGCACCAGATCCCTCTGGAGCAAATTCCACTTAGTGCGGTAAGTCCCCTGCACAGCAGTCTGTAAGCTATGGATTTAGCCAAACCCATAGCCAATCAGCCTGAGGGTCAATCCCACCCACTAATATACCAATAGCAACCAAGGCTTAACAATAATAGGAGGGCACACATAACCCACACAAGGGATACCGCTGGAGCACCTGGTGACCAGGGAGACTGTTTCAGGGTCCCACAGAACACCTACTACGTAAGGACACCTGGCCAAGACTAGGAGACATAGCAGCCTACCTAATACATAAAAACAAACACAGAGAAGCAGCCAAAATGAAGAAACAAAGAAATATGTCCCAAATGAAAGAATAGCAGGAAAAAAAAATCCAGAAAAAGAACTAAACAAAATGGAGGCAAGCAACCTACCAGATACAGAGTTCAAAACACTGGTTATAACAATGCTTAAGGAACTTAGTGAAAACACTAACAAAGAGCGAGCATAAAGAAGAACATAAAAACCATAAAAACAACCAGTCAGTAGTAAAGAATACAATAACTGAAATGAAAAATGCACTAGAGGTTATCACCAGCAGACTAGATGAAGCAGATGATCAAATCAGCAATTTGGAAGACAGGGTAGCAGAAAACACCCAATCACAACAACAACAACAAAAAGAATTTAGATAAATGAGAACAGTTTAAGAGACCTCTGAGACAACATCAAGCATTAACAACATTTGCATCATAGGGGTACCAAAAGGATAAGGGAGAAAGCAAGGAATTGAGAATCTATTTGAAGAAATAATGACTGAAAACTTCCCTAACCTGCTGAAGGAAATAGAGGTACAAGTCCAGGAAGCACAGAGTCCCAAACAAGATGAACCCAAGCAGACCCATACCAAGACACATCATAATTAAAATGCCAAAGATTAAAGACCAAAAAGAGAATCCTAAAAGCAGCAAGAGAAAAGCAACTAGTAACTTATAAGGGAGCTTCTGTAAGATTGTCAGCTGATTTCTCAATAGAAATTTTACAGTCCAGAAGGATTTGCCACAAAATATTCAAAGTGATTAAAGGCAAGGGCCTACAGGAAAGATTACTCTACCCAGCAAAGCTATCATTTAATATCGAAGGACAAATAAAAGTCTTCCCAGACAGGAAAAAGCTAAAGAAATTCATTACCACCAAATCAGTATTATAAGAAAAGTTAGAGGGAATTCTTTAAGGTGAAAAATAAATTATAAATAGGAATAATAAAATGCTCATAACTACATATCTATCAACAGTTATTTTTTTAACCTCTGGATATTGCTTTACATGTATGTCATTTAATCTTAACAGAAATCCTATATTGTAGGTACCATTCTTTTTTTTTAATTCATTTTTATTGTTAGACTTATTGGGGTGACATCTGTTAGCAAGGATTACATAGGTTTCAGGCGTACAATTCTACAGTGCATTGTCAACTTGTTGTATAAGTTCACCACCTAATGTGACTTCTCTTTCCATCACCTTATAACAATTATTTTTAATGTAAATAGATTAAAAGCTCCAATCAAAGGACATGAAAGGGCTGAATGGACAAAAAAGCAAAACCTGTAAGAGGCTCACTTCAGATTGAAAAATATACATTCTGAGAATAAATGAATGGAAAAAAGATAGTTAATGAAAATGGAAAAAATAAAAAGCTAAAAAGCTGGGGTAGCAATACTTATCCCAGACAAAATAGACTTTAGAACAAAGCCTATAACAAGAGACAAAGAAGGACCCAGTAATCTTATTCTGGGTATTTATTCAAAGAAACCCAAAACACTTGTTCAAGGGGACATGTGCACCCATATGTTCATTGCAGCAGCATTGTGCTACAAGGGCCGAAATGTGGAGGCAGTGTGGGTGTCCATCAATGGAAGAATGGAGCAAGAGGAGGTAGTACATATATTCAACGGAATATTGCTCTGCTATGGAAGGAAATGGGTTCTTGCCATCTGGGGTGGCATGAGTGGAACTGGAGGAGGGTATTGTGCTGAGAGGAGTGTCAGAGAGAGAAAGACAAACATAATGTGATTTTGCTCATATATAGAAGGTAAAGAACATAATAAACAAACAAAACAGAAACTAACTCATAAATACAGAGAACATTCTGATGTTGGCCAAATGGGAGGGAGATTGTGCGTGTAGATACAAAGGGAAAGAAATTAAGATGTACAAATGGGTTGTTACAAAGTAGTTATGGGGATGTAGGGTACGGCATAAAGAACATAGTCAATAATATTGTAATAACTATATATGGTGCCATCTGGGTGTTAGATTTGTTGGAGTGATAGATAGGAAGACTTCATGGGGCAAGATGGAAAAGGTGAAGGCTTTAAGAAGCGCAAATTTGTAGTTATGAAAGTCATGGGGCTGTAAAGTACAGCACAGGGAATATAGTCCAAATTATGGTAATAACTATATATAATGCCAAGTGGGTACTAGGCTAGTCAGAAGGGTCACTACTTAAATTATATAAATGTCTAACCCAGGCCTGGGCAGACTTTTTCAGGGTAAGGGCTACTTCCAATTTTCTCCAAGTGTCGTTGTCCACTGGCTATTTATTTTATTATTTGGGCAGTCACTCTAAAATTGCTTGGTGGTCCACTGTGAACTGTAAGCAATGTCTTACCCACCCCTGGTCTAACCATTAGGCCATACACCTGAAATTAATATCAAATAATATTGAATGTCAACTATAATTTAAAATTTTAAAAGGGAAGAAAAAGTAAAGGGGAATAAGAGATCTGAATTTCCAGATATAAAACAAATAAGTCATGGGAATGTAATGTTCAGCATAGGGAATATAGTCAGTAATATTGTGATAGTGTGGTATGGTGTCAGATAGTTGCTGGACTTGTTATGGTGATCACTTCTTTAGGTATATAAATGTTGAATAACTATGGTGTACACCTGATACTAGTATAATATTGTATGTGAGCTCTTTTTTAATGATAAAGTTTTTAAAGATAGAATAAAACTTACATGTTTTAATATAAAAAAATACTAATAAATAAAAAGAGAGTTCAACTGAGGATCCATGCATGTTAAAAAAAAAAAGAGGAAAAATTTTCTTCTTTTGAAGATGCCCTTATGAACACTAATTAAATATTATTCAACGTTTTGTGAAACAGATGGAAGTGTTATTTTGCTAAGGTTCAGAAATAACATGAAACTGAAGAACAAAGCATAAAAACCCAGAAACCCCATCACAACTACTAATTGCACCCCCAAAATTGATATGCAGTAAAAACTAAATTTAAATGTTTTTATGAGATTTCATCAACTTTGGAGTACAATAAAAGCTAAAGATTAAAAATTTCTACAATTTATTTAGAAATTGTCACATAAATCTTACAAGATAAATCTGAGAAAAATCTTCTAAGATTTATGTGACAATTTCCAAATAAATTGTAGAAATATTTTAATCTTCTGAAGATCTTCTCATTTATATTTTCTAAAATAGTCATGCCTGTAGGAAGACAGAAGTTTAGTTTAAAATCTGCACCACATGCTGCTATGTAATAGTTGTTTTTTGTTTATTTTTTTTTTAAGTTAGGTCATGTATGGATAATTTAACATCAGGTTTGTTTTTTATTTTTCTCAAATTCACTAATATGGTAGCTACTGCTACCATGAATACGTTTCCTTAATGAAAAAATAAATTCTTAATTCATGAGATGGTCCTCATTTGTCAGTCATACATTTCAGAATGTCAGATTTGGGGGTGAGGGTGTTAGGTATATGAAAATATTTTTAAACTAATCAAATAACATCAGACCTAGTGGAAATTACAAAATATGTGTCTGATTGTCCTAGGGAGAGAAAAAGTTTGAAAAAAGTGGTAAATTTAGGTTACGGAAGTAAGAAAGAATTTGTAATGTATTCAAGCAGAAAAACTAACAAGAAAGGCAGGTGGCGACATTCAGAGAATGCAAGTGGTCCCCATTTTTTCCCTTCTTCCAGAGTCATCTACTTTTCAGATGTGAACATAGGCACAAAGAATAAACACTACATTTTCATAAGCTAGAGGTAACTCTGACCTTTCAGCTCCACCCAATGAGACTTAAATAGAAGTTCCTGTGACAACTTTCGAGAATCTTCCTTAAGAAACAACAGGTATTAGCCTCATCCTGCTATTGGAATGCGAAGGTCAAGGTTTGATCGTCACCTAGAACTACTAGAACCAAGGAGCACACCCTTGGGTTGGCAAAACAAAAGCCTAGAGGTGTCAGTCCTGAGCACCGTGTTGAGCAGAGCTGCCTTCCTCGCCCTGAGTTGCTGTTTTTGTTCCCTAGGGCTGCCATAACCAATTACCACAAACTAGGTGACTTAGAACAACAGAAACTTATTCTCTGAAGTTCTGAAGGCTAGAAGTTCAAAATCAATAAGTCGTCTGAGCCATGCTCCCTCCACTTCTTAGCTTCTGGTGGTTGCTGGTCTTGGGAAAATATAATTAAAAACAAAATCTTCCAGTCCAGAAAACCTCTCCATAAAGGTGGAAGAGAGAGAAACAATTTCATTATTGAATAAGCACTAAACCAGAATGTGATGCCCATAACAGACAATCCACTAAGAGGTTGCAAAGACAGAAAGAAATCTCACCTTTTTGCGTAACCAAGCAGATACCACTCATTTCATAATGACTAGTCCTCAAATAATAGGACTTGACAACTGCTTTTGTCACACACAGTTTATCTAGATTCACCTGGTAACTGGGGTAGCCACCGTAAACTTCTCATATCTTTATGATAGCACCTAGCTTTGGAGTAAAGAGCCTAAAGAAATTAGGCTCCTACCCTCCTAAGAAACTGGGAAACAGGGATGCTATCTTCCTTAATGATTGCATTTCAAATAGATGGCTCACAAGTCCTTGAGAAAGACATTCCTGGTGTGCAGAAAGCTGGTAGCAAGAGACTTTTTAAGCCTTTTAAGAGATTTACATACATGTCAAAGAAATGCATTACTCCCTTCTCTGCCTCCATCCTCACATGGATCCTCCTTGTGTATTTTTGCCTCCAAAATTCCCTCTTATAAAGACATGCTCACTGGATTAGGACACACCTTCATGTAGTTACATTTACAGGTGCTGGGGTGGGGGGAGGGGGAGTTAGGACTTCAACACATCTTACTGGAAGCACAATCCTACAACAATAGCCTGAGTACAAATTTGTACAATGGAGAAAAGAAATTCTAACTTGGTTAAGGCACCATTGTTTGGGCTCAAAACCAAGCAATTCTGGGTTCTGGAAGAACCTGGAGACAAAGACTCCGAGCATCCTCCACCAAGCCAGGTGAGTTTCTCTCCTTTGAGGTGCAGAGAACACTTAGGAGAAGTTGCCCTGGGTCATCTCTTGTGTCATTTATCCTTTAACATCCCAACCCCAATCCCAGTTATGCTTGAAGCACCAAATTAGTTGTAACCTTGAGGTGTAGTCTGTATTTTATCTCCTCATCTAGCTGATACCTAAAATTGACTTAAGAGGAAAAAAATAAAACATTTAATTTCTTTATTAGAGTGAAAGTTATAAAAGATATATGCTAATTGTGGTAACTGCTTTAAATAGAGTGAGTTTCAGTCAAAATGCAATCAAGTTATCAATCAATAAATATAAATTACTGAAGTTAAATCATCGGCTCTTTTTCTAGGGAGAAGCAAGTGTTGAAAACAAGAAAGTTTTGTTTTTCAAAGGTCATATCCAGACTAACATGATTAAAGTAAAAGCAATTTTTGAAAAGATAAAATGGAAAATAGATTCAAACTCCTAAAATATTTAAATATTTAGAATTTATTACTAAACCAACTACTGAAATTTCAAACATGCTATCGCAACAAAACAAAAAGCCCCTTTGTTTTGGCCCTGCGGTGATTTCAAACTGCCTGGAGCAGCCCTACTCCTCTCTGTTGCTGTAAGCTTATACAAAATGCACATCAGGGCAGAAAAGTAAAGAACTGGAAGTGAAAGCAGACCTGCAGAGGTAAGATGTGTATGCAGGCTGTGCATAAGGAAGTTATTGACTGCAAGCACTGGGAGAAGGAGCATCTGAGCTGAGTGCTCTATTGCTTAGGAAGTTTTTTTTAAGCCTAAAGTGTTAAAGACAAAGAATCTCAGAATTCTAGACTTGCACCTAGTGGAATGAGCATCACCTGTGTAAGATCCAAAGAGGTACAGTATTAGAATTTGACTGTTTCCTCTAGAAATCACATATCTCAAATGCACAGTGATCTTAAACAGCAGGTGGCTAGTCAACAACCCAGGAGGAGCAAGGACACACAACACACGGTTGTGACAGAGATGGTGAAACTAGAGGCATCCAGGTCATCTTAAGACAGCTTTACATTTTCCTACCAAGCCTCCTGACTTTTCCAGGGCCCTCACCAAAACAGCCATCTACTAACCAACCACACTAAAAGGTATCACCATTTACATAACAGATGCGGTACTGAAAAAAAAATGGTTTTGAAGTCTATGTATTAGCAAGCTGAATTCCATTTTAAATGTAAAAAATCTGCTTGCTTTTAAAAGAATGGTATTCTAAATCATTTTGGAATGCAAACAACACTACTGCAAAATACATAATTGTCTTCTGCTTGCTTTTCTGTTTAGATGTGGACTGTCAATTTGCATTTTCTTAGCAGACAAGAGGCACATAAGAGCTTCTCCAAAGGAGATACCTAACTTAAGGAGATTAAAAACTCTTTGTGAGAAAAAAAGAAAAAAGAAAAATCAGTGAGAGAGAGAGGTTGTTACTATATGATAGGGATTTTAGGATTCTGCAACCCTTTCATTTTACTTGGAATATAGTCTCCAAGTGCTTTATTGCAGTGACCCAGTGGGCTGCCATTCTGAAGGGCCATGCTAAAATCTCCCTGACTGCAAAAAAAAGGGCAGATGGAATGTCAGTGATTGGAGTGAAGGAAGCAGAAAAGGTCTTGCTTACTTGTGAATACAGTTGTTCTCAATACTTTTGATGAATTCAGGGAGTCTGTTGGAAATGAGGTTTGGAAATCCCAACCCTCACAGTTTTGATTTACAAAGCATGGAGTAAGGCCTGAGATTTTGCATTTTAATAAGCACCTGGGTAATCTGCTACAGGTGATTCATAGATCATACTTTAACAAACAATGCTTTAAACTTACTTGAAAATTTGATCAAAAGAGCACCTCAGGAACCTGCAGGAGTTGGAATGGCATTCCCAAACTGCCTTTGTAGTTTCAAAATGCAAAGTAGAGATACTGGATGAAATGGGTGGGAATGTTCCCTGGTCAATTTGTCTTAAGCAAAACTTTGCTTATCCAATTAGTTAGTTATTTTGAAAGAGTTTGAAAACAAAGTTAAAATCAAAAGTACTATTATCCAGTCTAACTTTTTGCATCAAAACATGAGAAAACCAGAATGTGCTAAAATTCCACAAAGGATTAAGGTATATTTACAAGTTTCAATTAATGAATAACTTTCAGCACCCCTCCCCCAAAATCACCTTAACTGAGCTCTCAGACTCTTAATTCATTTTGGTAGGATGAACAAAATGGAGTCCCTACACATTTCTGTTGAGAGAATACGTAAGACAATTTTAATCCTCTAATATAAGTGTAATAAAGTAATAGAATATCTAGAAATTTAATCTTTGAATTTGTGTATATTTAGATTGCTTTAGTTATTATCAAATATTTTTAGCAAGATAGAGATAAAAATCCCACTTATGGAATGTATCAAAGATAAAAATGATACACAGTAAAGCTTCCAGCATGATTTCAAACTCCAGATAATGTTTAGTGAAGTCTTAAGGACACAAAAAGATTTCTGAAATATAAAAGAAAAATAAGGAGTATAAATGAATATGAAATGACTTTTATATTAATACATCTATAACTTGCAGAAAATGTGTAGGAAGGCCCCAAAACAAAATGCCATCATCTAGAAAATGAAGTATTTTTTAAAAGATGGGATGGACTGAATGACCTTTATTTATGCTATTAATATTAAAATGTCTCCTGGCTTTTAATTTATGGAATATTATTATAAAAAATCATGTTTATTTAAAGTATCTCTAAAATATGGATAACGCTTTTGACAGAAAAAGTTATCAACATTCTATTGGAATGCCTCATACTGTTTGTATTGCTACAAATATTTATTAATAAATAAGAAAATCATATTATGAAAGAATATAGTGAAAGCACTACAGAATACATTTTTATTTATAAAAAGAGCAGTAACTATTCTACACATGGCACACCCAAACAAGCAAAGACCTTGTTACACACTTTTCAGTTTGATTTTCTTTCCTGGACCATCATACTTCAAACATAAACTTAGATGTAGTCATTGTGGAGACCTTTTCTTGAATGTCTAAAGGTATGCTATAATTCAAAACCTTATAAAGAAAACAAAGGAATTTCTTGAGAATTATAGAACCCACACTACTGAATGCATTGTGAATGCTTTCCAAATATTTGATATTTAAACAAATACTACAAAAGGCAACAAAAGCAATAATATTTATATATACCTATTAAAGCTTGGTGTTCCTACCAATTTGTTATAACTGGAATATCAAAGAAATCCTCATAATAAAGGAAGTAACGTGGGCATTTCCATGCAAGATACAGGAGTAGGTAGACGCTCTGCTTGCCTTCTCTCATGACCACATCAAAATTACAACTAAACTACAGAACAACCATCGCTTGAGGTCTAGTTAAACTGAAGCCCTATCTCTCTCGAGATACAAAAGAAGCCACCTCAAGACTGGTAGGAAGGGTGAGGGTGCTGAATGGGTCTCACATCCACATGTAACCTTTAAAAATGGGGAGGGATATCTTGGCTCTTGAGGTCACCCCCAGAGAAGCAAAGAGTCCCAGTTAGTCTGACCAAATGTGCCATTTTAAACAGGACAGAAAACAATGGTACTGTACCGTTTTAAACGGTATGTGTGGTGGGCTAAATTCAAGGTGTCAGTAAGCTGACCATGTGTACCATTTGAAATGGGACAGTACCATTGTTTTCTGTCCTGTTTAAAATGGGACATCTGGTCAGTCTAGTCCCAGTCCTACACCAGACTCGCCAGCCCAGGGTTTCAGTGCCAGGTAGAGAGGTCCCCATAATATTTGCTGTGAAAACTAGCAGAGACTGTGGCTGAATGAGACCAGGGCAGCTGCAGTCCCAGGTGCTCCTCTTAAAGGTCCCGCACACAGATGTTAAATTAAAAATAAAAGGAAAAAGACAAAAAAAGAAGAAGAAACAGAGTGTCTGCATGTAAGGCAGAAAAGCTCTAATTTTACAAGAATTTACAGTAGAGAGCTTATTCAATTTAAAGTCTTAGAATATGAAAATTCTTAAAATAGAAACCAAGTCAAAATATTATTCATATATGTCCATTCTTAAACTTTCTGGTGAGGGTTATCTATATCTATAAGGAGAACAGAAGAAAATTTTCCTAAATGAAGCCTCTTCCTCTGTGTGGCATACCCCAAGGAAATATTACAAATGCTAGTGCTTGAAACTTTTTAAACAAACCAGGATTATCACTGACGAGTGCGTTGTGGGGACAGCCCTGGCACTAGATGGGAGAATGAAACCACATGATATCATGGTGGGTCTTTTCTTTGTCCAAAAATGATGAATCTGTAAAGTGGGTGAATTGTTTTTAAATGAACTTTTTAAAAAATGGAGAGGAGAAGAAGGAAAGAAGAATGGCATTAGAATGCAGCTGAATTTGCAATGTACACAAGAGAGAATTATACTCCAACGAAAGGCAAGGAGCCATAATTATTATGTTTTTTACTTTTGCCTAGGAAAGAGGAAATGAAAAAAAGAAAAATGGAAATATTCCAAAGCAGTTCCGGTTTATGTGCTGTCTGCTCATGTTTCAGCTGGGATGGGCACAGGAGTGATACAGGTTTGGAGAAGATTAAATCATGAAGAATGCAGTAAACAAAAGAAGAATTCACAGAAATTTCTATTGCAGTAGCTGCTTAGATAAGTGGATTTAACAGTCAAAGTTCTAAAGTTTGCTGTGCAAATTACTAAAGTACAAAAAAATGGAAGTTAGCCTATTTGTATTTGAACCTGGCCTTTATGAGCATTTCTGGTTGAACTACATATTCTAAAGATAGCATTCTAGAGGGTTCCCTGGTGGTGCAGTGGCTAGGCTTTGACGCTCTCACCGCTGCGGCCTGGGTTCGATTCCCAGCCAGGGAATTATCCCCTGCCCCCCACTAAAAAGGTAAAAAAGGTAGCATTCTAGCAACAGAAGTTGTCCTGGGACTGAATGGAACAAGGTGCAATACTTACTATCCAGAAAATGACCCTGACATCAAAGATTTTTGTTGGCTTTGGTTTGGCTTTTCCACTACTTGCCACTTTTTCAGAAAGATGATATAAAGTATGAGGGTGGTCCGGAAAAAATCCAGCCATAAATGCCTTTATTTTTCATACTGCAAGGCTGGATACTTTCCAGACAGCCCTTGTATATGCAGCAATGTAACTTTTGAAATATAATTCATCTGATAGTCAATCACTTTATTACACGACCCTGAGTCAGCTTCAGCTCTCACCACCCCACTACTTGAGTATTTAACATCCAGGCAGGGACTCTCTGTTCTTGCTCGTAGGAACAGCTTGCGTCCCAAGTCTGAGACCAGCCACCCCTTTCTTGAAGCTCACGTAATGCCTCACCTAGGGCAGATGTCTTGCAAGGGGTGTCCATTCTCATTAAGACCCACCCCAACTATCCCCTGTGGCCATGAGACCCATAAGCAGGGTCATATTTCACCACGCCCAGGAAGGGAAGGTCAGAGTTTGACCTAGGAGGAAATAGCTTATATACCAAAAAATTGGAAATTTTTATATATAATATACCTGAGACCAAAGACAGCAGACTACAACCTTGGATCAAGCTAAATTTATTAATATGTGTATACTAATCAGAAACTTGGGATTTAAAGCTGTTGCTCATGCTACTCAAAGCGATTCCAACAGTTTATTTGGTTGTCATTTAAAACCCTCTTCTCCAAAAATCAGTCAAAAGGTCAATCAAGTCACAATTAAGGCTGAGTCTCAGGCTTCTTCATATACAAAGTCTAATGATTCTTCCGAATCGCTTCTAAACCATCAGAGTTCTGCATAGTGTCATGGGTGACCTCCGTTCTTTATTACCCAAGATGACAAATTTGACTTTATAGCATCTGATAATAGAATCTTAAAGCATATTGAAGATCTTGACTCCATTTCTTGTTTATTTTTTCCTTAAGTTAAATGACATTTTCTGAAAGCCAGACAAGTTTTTGACAGAGAAGTGTTACCTACCTGTGTAATAAGCTCATAATACATAAAAAGAGGATAGCAACCTCTTAGCTTTGAAAATTCTATGATCTATTTTGAGAAACTTGGCAATTTCTATTTCTCATTGCGTTGCCTATAGAATGACTTTCATTCTTTTGCAGAAACAACTTTTTGCTTTACTGCTATATCATGATATAGTCTTTTTTTAAAGATGTTTTATGGACAATTAAGGATCCAGATTTAAAACTAAACCATGTGTGGAAACAACAATAGTATAATTATACTGAGGTGATAACCAAAAGAAAGGATTACATCTGTGCATAGCATGGCTCTTGCATGTACAATGATAACTTAAGTCATAAGTTTTTCCTGCATGTGGCAGACAACATTTTCCACATTGCACTCCAATTGTTGATATATATTTAGAAGACAGAAATATTTAGAAGGGAATTTGATATCAATATATATATTTAAACTAGATAAAATCATATTATAGCATCATTCTGTAACTACCTTTCTGTCTTACTAGCCATCTTTATTTCAGTATACACAGATCTGTTAATACACATTCTTTCTAAAGGAGCATTTTAGAAAATGGATGCATCACACTTACTTAACAATTTCCAAATTTATACACAGGTGAGAGATTTCTTATAGTGTTTATTTCAATTAGAAATAATGTTAAAATGAACATCCTTGTACCAATACTGTAGAATAAATTTCTAGAATTGAAATTACTGATTTTAAGAGCATACACACTTTTAATATAAAATAGTACTGCCAATTTGCCCACCAAAGATGCTATATTAATTTACTAACCATCTGGAAGTCTATGAGACTATATGTTTTTCCATATGCTTACCCTCAACCAGTATTGTCAATCTTTAAAATTTTCACCAATTTTATAGGCAAAAGAAAATTACATCCTATCTTTTAATTTACATATTTTAAAGGTTTCTTTTTTTTTTTTTTTTTTTTTTTTTGGCCATTTGTATTTCTTCCCAACTGCCTATTCACATCTTTCACCAATTTTTCTATTACATTGACAACCTCTTCTTCTATTGATTAAGTACAGAGTCTTTACATTTTTTTGCCTATTAAGCCTTTGTTTTATATGTTGCAAATATGCACATTTGAATCTCGGTCAATCTCTGTCAAAATCAATCAGCATTGATTTTGGTATCATTTGTCATGTTAAAGTTTTAAATGTTTATGCAATTAAATCTGTCAATATTTTTCTCTGAGGCTTCAGTTTTCTGGCTTTAGTAAGTTTTCCTTATCTCAAAATTATAAAAATATGTATTTCCTAATTAATTCCTTTAAGACTAAAATATTTGTGCTATTTAGGCAGTGTCCCATATGATTTTTGTGGTTTGAAGTGGTATAATTTTCATTTATTTCTAATGGATAATTATTTTAATTTTTATTTAACTATTTTCATACAAAAGGCCAAAAGAGATTATTTTTAAATTTCCAAATGATCAGGTTTGTTCATTTATCTTTTTTATTACTTTTGTTTTTCGTCATGTGTTCAGAGAATGTAGTATATGTTATTTCTACTTTATGGAAATCACTGAGATTTTTGTGTGACTAACACATGGTTAAATAAGTTCTCTGATACACTAACATTCTGTTTGTTCTGAGGCAATGATTTTTCAAACTACTTTTAAAATTTGTATTTAAAAGATTTATAAAGGATCATCTATTCTACGTATGTTTCCATATTACTAATTAATAGCTGAGAAACACCAGCCATTTTTATTATAAGAAATCAGGGGAATGTGACAAAAACATTTTATCACTTTTTATAAAATCATTTATATTATCAAATTTTATCGAAGCATGCATAACCCCTCCTCCTCTCTGCCCCAGCAGGCTTCCTGAAACCGTGTGATTTCATGGACCAGGTCAGAACGGTCAGCAGAACTCGAATTGAGCCCTAGTGTGCCAAACACCATTCATTGTATGGTTCTCGACAAATTATTTCCTCCCTGTGAGCCTTGGTTTTCTCACCTGAAAATGAAGGAGTCTGTGGTGATGATCAATGAGAAATTCTATTACTGTATTATTGAATGTACACCACATTAAATAATAATTAGTAGCTGGTTAATACCAACTGGTTAATAATGAAGACCACTCACTAGACCAAGATTCTTTCTTCTTTAAGTCCACACTGAGAAGGCTCCTGGTGGGTTCTTCCTAACTCTTCCAAGCAACACCCTGTGTCACTCCCTTCATACAGTATTCTACCAACTAATGCACAAGATAGGTCATAGGTGGCACATTATACCATTCCTTTGGAATAATTTTTATGTGGGCAAGGAGTCATCAAAATGATCAATCTTTACCTGGATATGGCTTTGGATATGGTACTTGGTTCCGGGATGTGTCACTAGGTCTGTTCTGAGGAGTTGACATAATTTAAATCATGAATTTCTTTAAATATTTCCCTCCCCAAAAAATAGCCTACCATGGAAAATAAGCTAGTTTCTTCTACAATTGTCTCTTCTTGAATTCTTTCTCAATAGTCTGGGTAAACTCTACTAACTCCAAGCAAGCTCCTTAAATTCAGGAATCATGTCTCACTCATTTTTTTTATTTTTATGCTAAACAGAATACTTAATACATAGTAGAATTCAATGGAATTGAATGGCATTATAGCAGCATTTAACTTACTTGAGTTTCAAGCATATGGTCTCTGGAAAAAGAGAAAGAACGAAAAGGACGAAGATGAGGATAGAATTAGCAATAATACAATGTAGGGGATTCTCCCACCCATTGTCCTACGTATCTCTATTGAGAGAGAGCAGGGTAAAGAGAGAAGGGGGAGGAAGAGGGAGAGACATCGCTGAGTGAGTGCGAAGTGGAAGGTGGGAGACTGCTCTTACTCTCTTGTTCTGTTTCCGGCAAACTCGCAAGGTATGAGCATATCACTGAGCTGAGTGATTTTAGTCTTGAAATATTCATATTTTTTATAAAAGATGATCCCAGAACAAAACAGAGTTTTCTCTTTCAACACCAGAGGTAAAACTGGCTGTGAGCTTGTCTCCAAGGTGGCATTTTCCCACGGGCTTTTGACTCTTCACATCCAAGCTTTGCCTGTAAGCTTTATTAATTTATTTTTTTATTGTTGAATTTATTGGCATGACATTGATCAGTAAAAATTACATAGGTTCCAGGTGCACAATTCTACATTACATCATCCATGTGTCCATCACCCAGAGTCAGTTCTCTTTCCATCACCACATATTTGTGTCCCTGTCCCTTAGACTCAATGCCAGATGACTGCTTTTTGCTCCTGTGTCCATCCTATCCCATTTCTTACTGTGTTCTATATTTCAGGGAACTACAGTTCCCAAGGTGTCTTGCTCTCTGCCTTCCAGGTAGGTTTGGCCAATGGTAGGCAATGGCAGAAGACTAAAGAGCTGGAACAGTAAGGGCCAAGTATCTCTCCCTTTCTCTCTCTGCTTTTGGTGGTGCTGATGGCAATAGCTGTGCATCCTCTGTGGTTCCAGCTTCCACTAGACAGCCCACATGAGGGTTCTAGAGCCTTCCAGAAAGTCCCAAACTCTAGGATCTGAAAACACTATATCTCCCTCTGTCCTTCTGACATGATGTGGGGAGCAGAATGCTGCTGTACTCTTCTCTGGATTGCCTCCCCAGCCCTGGCTGCTGAACTCTTCTTTTCACCTATGTAACCAATTCTTTTTATTAACTCCTCTGTGCTAAAAAGCCTAGTGGTTATGTTGTTTCCTAGCTGTATTCTGACTGAAACAGAAGCTAAGCAACATGCAAAATGACACTAGCTTTCATAATGAGACTACCTCATCATGATTATTTTTAAGTAGGAAAAAGCAGATGCTAAGCAAAGGAATGCAGGGAAAAAATACGTAAGATAACACAGCAGAGGACGTAACTCTCTCTTTTCATTTCTATCTTATAAACAATTATTAAGGCCCTCATCTGGGAATAAACAGCCCCATATGGAACCCAGATTCTCTTCCAAATTTGAATACCCAAATATGGAGAAATGTTATTTTTTTTAAGTTGCTCATTTAATGCAACACGATTGAGTTGAATTTTAAGAGTACTATAGGCCTAACATCCACTTAAAAAATGTGAAATTATACTTTTAAAGTTATTCAGCTTATCAATGACTCACTTTCCTCAACTCTGTAGGCTAGAAAAGTGAGACTCAATCAATGGTTCTTAAACTGTTGAGGGATATCGATTCATTTGAGAATCTGATGAAAGCTATGGGATTTTTTTCCCAGAAAAATGGACTTAATCACAAAATTTTTCATACCACTTCAGGGATTCTCAGACTCTTTCAAGTTCATCCATGGTCCTTCAAATTGTCCATGACTGATGTTTTGAGCCTGTAGACTAGATCCACATATCTCCATAGGCCTATTTAATTGTTAAGTTTTGTGAGTTTTCCTATAGTGGGTCAGGAAAATATGATAGAAGGTAAATGATTTGAGAAGACTGCCATGGTTATCTTTGATATTTCCCAATAGACTGACTACACTGACAAAGATTTTTTCCAGTCCTAGGACACACACTCCTTCCCAAGTGCCTGAGATGAGATCAGCTTCTTGGAGTTATCAACTTGCTGGCAGACACACAGAGTGTGAGGGCCTCACTGGGACTGACAAAGGAGCAAGGCTGCATGCCACTGCCTCCCAATTCTGTGAAAAGGAAAGGATAGACCCTTAGGGGAAATGCAGAATGCTAACGTTTTTAAATTACAGTACAGAAAAGGGAAGCTTTAATGAATCTCAGGATTAACTCAGCTGTTCCTACATCATTCATTTGGAAGGCTCTCCCTTCGTCTCCCACTCCTGCACTCTCCTCACAGCCATCCATAGACCTTCTGGTCCCCATCTGTTTCTGAATTGCCTTCTGCGTGGACAGATAATCCCAAAAGCTAATGGCAACACTTTATCCTCATGAAAAGCAGGCATATTTCTGATCAAAAAGAAGATGCCAATAATTTTAGAGAGTGTTATTCAGATAACAGAAAAAAAGAGCATCAGTTTTATATTTAATTTAAACTTGAAAAATACAGGCTTAATTCTTTTGTTTTCAGATCTACCATGAATTGTTTGTGTGACTTTAGATAACTTAAAGTCTCAAGATTGGGATAAATCATCTCTCAACTATATTCCAACTATGATTCAGCCAGTATTTCTCATTGGCTCTCAGGATGTTCCTTCACAATAAAAAGTGTAAATATATAAATAACTTGGGGAGAACCTGTAAAATCTCTCCCCATCTCTAGCCTACATCTTAGAGGTTCCCTATACACATGAACATAGACTTGTACACCTGAAACCTATGTAATCCTTGCTAATAGATGTCACCCCAATAAGTCTAACAATAAAAAGGAAAAAAAAATAAAGACTATAAGAAATCCTATAAGGAAAGTGGGGCAGGAATACGCTTAGCTTTGTCTAATTCACCATTTTCTAAATGTATCTGATCTCAGAAGTCTTTCATTAAATTGTACCTCTTGACAGTCCACTGAACAAACTTTGAGAAATATTGTTCACTGTGTTAGCAAAGATGTTGGTTGCTGAAAATGATTCTTAAGTAAATGGAGTTATTACAAATCGGAAGGGGATAGAGGTGTCCAGATAATGTGTAAATAAATAAGAAAAGACCCAAAGTCAATGCTAATTAAGTTAAAAAGCCTTAAGTAGATCCCATGATGAACTGTTAATCAGGGCCATACTACCTTCAAGCTGGAAGGACTGGCTGGGAGGAGGGAAGCATTTCCAAGAGATAAACCTGCCACCTTCCACTCCGCATCGCAGAGACCCAGGCTCTGTGGTACCACTGACTGTTTCCCTAAATAGCTTCAGACTACAGAAAGCCAGATTACAACTGGGTCAGACTTTCTTTTTTTTTTTTTTTTTAAGATTTTTATTGAAATATAGCTAACATACAATGTTACATTAGTTTCAGGTGTACACCATAGTTAGTCAACATTTATACCTTTAGAAGTGATCACCGTGACAAGTCCAGCAGCCGTCTGACACTCCCGTGCCATCACTGTATTACTGACTATATTCCCTGTGCTGTACGTTTCACCCCCAAGACTTGCTTGTTTTATAACAAGAAATCTGAACCTCTTCCTCCCCTTCATCTTTCTCCACCCTTTCATAATTTTTCAATTATAGTTGACATTCACTATTATTTGATATTAATTTCAGGTGTACAGCATAGTGGTTAGACATTTACACAATTTAAGACGTGATCCCCCTGACTAATCGAGCACCCACCTGGCACTATACATAGTTCTTACCATATTATTGACTATATTCCCTGTGCTTTACATCCTCATGATTATTTTGTAACCACCAATTTGTACTTCTTAATCCCTTCACCTTTTTCACCCTGCTCCCAACCTCCCTCCCGTCTATCACCCCAATAAATCTAGCACCCATCTGACACCACACATAGCTATTACAATATTATTGACTATATTCCTTATGCTGTACATCCTCATGACTACTTTGTAACAACCAATTTGTACCTCTTAATCCCTTCCCCTTTTCCACCCATCCCCAACCCCCCTCGCATCTGGCAACTATCAAAATATTCTCTATGAGTTTGTTCCTGTTTTGTACTCAGCACAACACCCTCCAGGTTCATCCATGCTGTGACAGATGGTAAGAACGCATTCCCTTCCATGGTAAAGCAATACTTCATTGCATACATGTACCTCCTACTCTTTATCCATCATCACCGAACACCCAGGCTGCCTCCACGTCTTGGACACTGTAAACAATGCTGCAAGGAACATATGGATGCACATGTCCCCTTGAAGAAGTGTTTTGGGTTTCTTTGGATAAATACCCAGAAGTGGGATTACTGGATCCTTTTTTGTCACTTATTATAGCTTTTGCTTTAAAGTCTATTTTATCAGGTGTAAGTACTGCTAGCCCAGCTTTTTGTTTGGTTGTTAGCATTTTTATAAAATATCTTTTTTCCATTCCTTTACTTCAGTCTGTGTATGTGTCTGTTTTGATCTAAAGTGAGTCTCTTGCAGGCAGCAAATGTAAGGGTCTTGTTTTCTTATCCATTCAGCCACCCTACATCTTTTGATTGGAGTATTTAATCCATTTACATTGAAAGTAATTGTTGATAGTTATGTAGTTATTACCATTTTATTACTTATATTTTTTTATTTTTTTATTTTCATCTTTAAAATGTTCCTCCTAGATTCCTTGTATTGCTGGTTTGGTAGTGATAAACTCCTTTAGCTTTTTCTTATCTGGGAAGCTCTTTATCTGTCCTTTGATTCTAAATAATAGCTTTGCTGGGTAGAGTTACATTGGTCATAGGTTCCTGCTTTTCATCATTTTGAATATTTCATGCCTCCAAATCCCTTCTGGCCTACAAAGTTTCTGTTGAGAAATCAGCTGACAGTCTTATGGGAACTCTCTTGTAGGTAACTAACTACTTTTCTCTTATTTTTAAGAATCTTTGTTTTTAACCTTTAGCATTTTAATTATGATACGTCTTGGTGCGGGCCTCTTTGGATTTATCTTGTTTGGGACTCTCTGTACTTCCTTGGCTTGTAGGTCTATTTTCTTCACCAGGTTAGGAAAGTTTTCAGTCATTATTTCCACAAATAGGTTTCCAATTTTTTGCTCTCTCTTCTACTTCTGGTACCCCTCTGATACAAATGTTGTTATGCTTCATGTTGTCCCTGAGGCCCCTTAAACTATCCTCATTTTGTTGGGGGTTTTTTCTCTCTGTATTGCTGTTTTATGCCTACCTCATCTTTTAAATCACTGATTTGATCTTCTGTTTCATCTACTCTACTGCTGATTTCCTCTAATGTGTTCTTCATTTAAGTTAATTATATTCTTTGTGATTGCTTTCATTTGTTTCCTATCTCTGTCTTTATGTTTCCTACCTCTTTGATGAAGCTCTCAGCCTACTTATATATAATGACATTGCAGTTTATTGACTTTGGATTTTCCTCTGGAATATTATACACCTTAAAGCCTATTGAATGTGAGAGCAACTAAGTTTATCACCTTTTTGTTCACTTAGCAATGGAACATCTTATATTTTCCATATTGACTTTCTCCACCTAAAAATTTTGAAAAGGCATGAAGGGAATGGTGCCTAAATAACTATCTTCTTCATTATATCCAATTTGAAGTGTTTGGGTAAGAGGTGAGGTTTGTGTTGCCTCAATGAGGATCCAAACAGAACAGAAAACTCCAAACAGCTCTCTAAACCTGTGATTTTATACTTAGTCACAGCAATAGGCATCTAGCCTGCTATAGCCAACTTACGGAAGTGATACAGATGCACATAGAGCACCAGGATAGGTATCATTACCACAAGGTAAATGCAGAGCTATCATTCCCCTTTTGTTCTGAATGCCCTTTTCCCATTTGTATCATTTTCCACTGCTGAATAACAAATTACTACAAATGTAGTGGTTTGAAACACACAAATCACAGTTGCTACAGTTTAGGAATCCAGGGATGATGTAGCTATACTTTTTGCCCAGGGTCTCACTAGGCTGAAATAAATGTGTCAGCCAGGGCTACAGTTGTATCCTGTGCTCCAAAATCATCTTCTAAGATCATCAATTTTGGGGCAGAATTTAATTCCTTGTAGTTGTAGGACTAAGGTCCCCAATTTCCTGATAGATCTTAGCTAGGGACCATTCCCAGCTCCTAGAGGCCACCAAGTTCTTCACACATGACCCCCATAGGCAGTTCACGGCATAGATGTTTACTTTCTTCTAAGCTATCCAGAACATGTGTCTGACTTCTTATTCTTTAGCCAGTCAGAGAAAATTTTCCACTTTTAAAAGCCTCACATGATTAAGTCAGGTCAATTCAGGATAATCTTCCATTTGCTATGTAACATGACATAATCATGTGAGTGATATCTCTTCATAGTCATAGGTTCCAATAATAAATAAAGTACAGAATGAAAAAATGGAGACTACAAAAACTTTGAAAATTTTAAAAATAAAATATTTTACAAACAACTGTATATTAATATTTTGAAACCTAGATGAAGATGTTAAATTGCTAGAAAATGTTTAAATGTCAAAATGAGCATAAGAAGAAAAAAAACCTGCAATAAACCAAAGAGCATTAAAGAATATGAAAGGATAATGAAAGATGTCCCTTCCATCACAAAAAAAAGAAAAAAAAAAGCCCAAATTGTTTTGTATGTGAGTTATACAAAACTTTCAGTGAATTGTTAAATTCTACATTAATACAAGTTTTTGTAGAAAACAGTAAAAGAATGTAGCCCATCCAATCAGACTATGTCTTACATAAAACTAGGTAAAGATAGCACAAAAAAATAAATATATAGCTTCATCATTTAAAACATAGCTACAGCCAACAGAAGTAACTAAAACAAGATAGGGGGTGTAAAATGCTACCCTAGAAATTTTAAAGACCCCAGACAAGCTTTTATTTAATGATTTTGTTTTGTTTTGTTTTTCCAGCTTTACTGAGATATAATAATTGACATATATCATTGTGTAAATTTAAATGTACAGCGTGGTGATTTGATACACATATATAGTGAAATGACTACAATAATGTTAGTTAACACACGCTGCACTTGACATACTTACCTTTTTGTGCATGAGTAGTGAGAACATTTTAGATTTACTCTCCTAACAATTTTCAAGCATCGAGGGGGACCAAAAAAAAATTGGAATTATCTTCTGGAGGGTGGTCCCCTTGCAATACAGGTTTCCCCCTCTAGGTGAGTGTTCTAGGAACCCATCTGTACGAGTATCAGCTGGCACTGTTGTGAAAGGCTGAGTTTGGCTTCAGTGAATTTTTTTTTTTGAGACTCTTTCAACATGTTTGCCCCTTTCATGACGAGTGATTTACACAAATAGCATATGACATGACAACGCACCGGCCCATACCACACTGAGTGTCCAGCAATTTTTGACCAAAAAAATGCCATGACTCCTGTCCCCACCCTCCCCATTCACCCAATCTCAGGCCAAGTGACCATTTTTTGTTTCCCCGGATGAAAAAAGACCTTAAAGGAAAATGTCTTTCTGATGTGGAAGAGGTGAAACAAAAAATGACAGAAGCAACTAAAAGGCATAAAAGTCTGTGACTTCAAAAGCTGTTTTGAGCAGCAGATGAAGCATCTCAATGAATTTATTGCATCAAACAGAGAGTACTTTGAAGGTGACTGAAGTTTGAACATGTAAGAATAAATACACAATTTTTAATAAATAAATTCTGGGTTCTTTTGGGGCGTTCCCCTCCTCGTACAATATTGTTAAC
The DNA here is from genome assembly GCA_004026885.1 of Lyroderma lyra. Lineage (NCBI taxonomy): Eukaryota > Metazoa > Chordata > Mammalia > Chiroptera > Megadermatidae > Lyroderma > Lyroderma lyra. The sequence goes on along the minus strand of PVJL010009849.1, from coordinate 6,077 downwards.
AATAGTCACCATGCTATACAAATAACCTCACATTTTATCTTGCATAATGCACACTTTTGGCCCAAGTTTGTGAGGGAAAAATTAAGGATGCACATTATATACATGGGTAATACTAATTCTGTATCTATATAAATGTTTTTAATTATTTTATTTATGCTTATGAGTTAAGAATGTTACATTTTAACATAATGTACCATAATGTTAAAAAAGAAATGCTAAAATTCCATAATAATACAAAAAATAAGTATCTAAATATAAACAAATAAAAATTTGAAATAAAAAATTAAAATGGATGATGTTGTTCCTAAAAGTTTGGGTCAAAAATGTGGGTGTGCATTATACACAGCAAAATATGTGGATTCCCAGAACTTATTTATTTTATAAATGGAAATCTATACCCTTTGACCAACCCCAGTCCTTGATGAACCCTGATCTACTCTCTAAGTTCAACTTCTTTAGATTTCACACATAAGTGAGATCATACAACATTTCTATTTCTATTTCTGATTTATTTAACTTAGCATATCCATATTGTTGCAAATAGCAGGATTTCTATGGTTGAATAATATTCCGTCGGGTACATGCACCACATTTTCTTTATCCATTCATTCATTGATAGACACGTAGTTTGTTTCCATGTCTTCAATATTGTGAATAATGCTGCAATTAACATGGGAGTGCAGATATCCTGTTTTTATTTCATTCAGATATAGACCCAGAAGTGGGATTTATGGATCATATAGTAGTTGATTTTTAATTTTTGAAGACACTCCAACTATTTTCTATAGTAGCTATTTCAATTTACATTTCCACCAACATTGTCCAGGAGTTCCCTTTTCTCCACATCCTTGCCAACATTTGTTGTTTGCTGATTTATTGATGATAGCCATTCTGACAGATCTGATTGTGGTTCTGATTTTCATTTCCATTTCTGTGATGATTAATGATGTTAAGCACCTTTCACATGTCTGTTGCCATTTTTGACATCCTCTTTGGAAAAATGGTCTATTTAGTTCTTTGACTGATTTTTAAATCAGATTATTTAAGGTTTTTCTCCATTGAGCAGTAATTTTTTATATATTTTGTATATTAACCCCTTGTAAATTATATGGTTTGCAAATATTTTCTCCCATTTCATAGGATTTTTTATTTTCATTTTTTAATTGTTTCTTTTGCTGTGCAGAACCATTTTAGATTAATGTAGTCTCATTTGTTTATTTTTGCTTTTTTGTTTGTGATTTTGGTGTCATATCCAAAAGAGAAAAATCATTGTCAAGACCAAATTCAATCAGCTTGTTCCCCATTTTCCTCTAGGAGTTTTATGGTATCAGGTCTTACATTTAAGTCTTTAGTCCATTTTGAATTAATTTTTGTAAGTAATGTAAGGGGCCCAAATTCATCTTTCTGCATGTGGTTACCCAGTGTTTCCAACATCATTTATTGAAGAGACTACCTTTCCCCTTTGAGTGGTCTTGGCTCCTTTGTCAAATACTAGTTGATATAAATGCAAGGACTTGTTTCTGTGTTTTCTATTCTGCTCCATTCATTTGTGTTTCTGTTTTTATGCCAGTGCCATACTATTTTAATTACTATGGTTTGGTAGCATAGTTTGAAATCAGCCACTGGCTACTGGCTGTGTGCTCCACTTTGGATGAGATTTTTGGCTGGGATCTCTGGTGAAGCAGGGCCTCTAGCCATACCCTGAGATTGGATGGGGCTGGACTCGGTGCTCCATGGTTGAATAGGGTAACTAACTAGATTCTATGGTCAGGTATGGCCCCAGGCTATGCTCTGAAACTAGCCATTGTCTACCTTGACTCCATCTCTAGGTGAGACCTCAAGCTGTGCTCAGCAATCAGGCCGTGGTGGTATAGGCTGGGGTCTGCAGTCAGGCAGTCTGTAGGTTCTGTTCCAAAGCTGCCCCAGCACTGTTCAATTTCCCTGGATAGACAGGGCCAGACTTTATGCTCCACAGTTGTGCAGAGTTGCTAACATGGTTTTCTGCCTGAGTGGGGCTGCAGAATGGACTCCATTGCTACCCAGAGTCTCTGGCCAGTCTTTCTGGTCGAGCAGGACTGGATTCTATGTTCAACAGTTGAGTTTCACTGTTGACTTGCTTCCTTGTCCAGGTAGGACCACAGAATGAGTTTATAGCACTTATGGCCTATTGGCTGAGGACCTAAAATAGGCAGAACTGCTGATCAAAATCCTTGGCCAGAAGGAGCCATCAGCTTGGCTCTGCAAATGAACAGAGCTACTGCTTGAAATCTCTGCTCCAGCACAACCATCAGCAAGAATGTGGTCCACCAAGATCTATAGACTGATTGCTATAAGCCCCTTCCATTCTTTATCTCGATCTGATTCAGATGGTCTATCCCCACCAACTCTCCCAGGGATCCTTGTGAGGTAAGACCCAAGTGGGATTCCCAGGAAATATTCAGGGGAAGCTGGATGTCTACCTTGGGGTCTTCTGTAGCCCTGGAGAAACCATAGGCTCTGGGGGGTCTTTAGGTGTGGAGCTACGCCATCCTGGAAGAGGAACAATGCAGTCAAAAAGAAAACACTCTGATTACCTTTCTAATGCAGTCCTTCTTGGCTTCTGCAGTTCATGGGGGTGCTTTAGTCTCACCCCTGAGCTCTGGGGTTTTCACAAAGGTGTCTTAGCTATAAATAGTTGTTAGTTGGTCTGAAGTCAGGGACCACCTGTTCTACTATGTTTATGTTCTATGTTTTGTTAAATTAAAGAGAATGTGAGCAAATTGATGAAAATATCAATAGCTATTCGCATTTGTAAACAAATTTTACAACCATATTGCTTCTTTGATTTGATGGGCATGGAAATGACCTTATATGAGACATACTTCCCCATCCACTGTGACATTCTAAGTAAGTGCAATAACTAACTTACGGCATTTCATTACATAGAAGCATAACATACAGCTAAGATAGATGAATAAAAAGATTGGTTTATTATACTTGTTCTACTTATCCTGATACCATCTATTTTCCAAGGAAATGAAATAGGAAAGGACACTGAGAGGTCAGGCTTTGTTCCCAGAAAGACTGGCTGCTGCCGCCAGGTAGCCTGTGCTAGACCCCCGGAGTGACCGCCCCGTTCGCTACGCTGCAGGCTGATCCTGCTCACATTCCAGACACGTTACACCACTAAAACGCATTCGTCACCTTCTACCAAAATGGCTTCTGGGGGCCTGGGGAGTGCGTAAGTGCCAGGACTGATTTTTATTTTTATTCTAGTCTGAGTAATTCGAGTAATTCTAGTTTTTAAGGAAGGGAGAAAGCAGTTTTCTAAGAGGTCATTCCATAAGAAAGAAGCATTATATGAGTATGTCCCCTTCCTGTTTCCAAAAAGAAAAAAAAAAGTGGAACACGCACTTAGATTAAATATCAGACCACATCCTGTGTCACGTGGAGTGGTATGGAGTAATGCCCGATCACGGGCACCAAATGGTAATTATTTGGCAAAGAGTCGCATGCATTTGTTCTTTTTCAGGGGCAATTACTTTCAAAATTTAATGAAGCTAATTCTTCAAGAAAGAAGGCCAAGACAAATCTATCCTGCCAGGCAGACAAAAATGAATTACTCAAACCACCCCCTTACACACACACACACACACACACACACACTCGGAGGCTATAACAGAGCATGTTTCTGGCACAACCCCCAAGCCACACAGCACAGAGGAGTCCGGAAGGCACTGAGACATGAGGCTGCCAAACCACATCTCAGGATTTTCTAGTTTATTCTCCGGTTTCTTTCTGCCTTTCAGGTGGAGGCCAAGGGAAGGGTGATCAGTTGAATGGTGTTTTAAACAAGGAGCACCTCTGTCAGGACAAATCAATTCTACTCCTCACCTGGGCAGAAAAATCTTATTTCCCAAAAATATAGGGAGTTTGCATTCCCTTGTAAAAAGATGAGGCAAGAATAAGGAAATCCTGATTTTAAACAAAATTAATGGCAATCTTAAGATCATTTAATATCGATTTTGTTCTCATTTCCTCAAATTTGTTTTGTAAAGATCAATACAATTTTTACATACATGGTAAAATCCATCAGACTGTATGACAGGAAGAAGTTCAAACCAGGGCAATTTTTAAATAAGAAAACTGCAGAAAGGCTCATAAAAAGTTCCCTGTTAATGGGGATGTGGGGGCCAGAGCCAGGACTTAAATCCATGTGTTCTCACCACCAATCTTATAATTATTTTTCTAATAATTATTCATGTACACATTGTGAAAATACATTTTTAAGAAATCTCTTTAAAGTCATCAAGTTTTAATTCACAACCAAGTAATTTTGCTGAACAATTAGAACACATCTGTGTCTCCCTATAAAACCATCAATGGTATTTACAGCTTTACTTAAATAAACACAGCAGGAATGAATGATAATTAACCAATCGGAATTTCTTGCCTTGGGTTTGTACTGTACAAGCCAATTTTTTTCACTTATTTAGAGAAAAAAAAAAAAACACCTTAGTGCTCATTAACATTTAGAAACATAAGATGAACATTCATTTTCTTAAATGGTGACTACAATATAATATGTTACAGAGAAAGTAGAAAGGAACTAGTACCTTATAAAAGTGAATTACACCTATCCAGAGTCCCTCCACCCAAGTTAAACATCTTTTCACGTCTTCATTTGTCATGCTGCTGTCACAATCCACAATGATAGCACTGTAGACGCTGTTTTTTTTTAACTACTCCATTCATTAAGCATAGCCATTATGTTGTTTATTCATTTGTGATAGATTTTAAAAGGGAAGGAGGGGTAAATTGCCTGCATCTATAAATGAAGCACTGGCCTTCTACTATCATCTACTTCAAATTGGTCTGTTAGTATACTTATCAAACCTAGTGTCAGTGCCAAGATAATGATCAGATAAAACTAAAAGCAATGGCCTGCTAGAAAGGAAACAGCAGCAACCTATTCTCTGACTTAGAGGCATTAGTTCTGATTAAAACAAGTGATTAAAAAAAAATCTTTGAATTTGGCTACAAATTTTCCTGTATGCTTGGACTAGCTAACTGATATCATCAACTAGGGTCTTAATTAAAAGAAAATTCCTGCACAGTCAATGATTTAGTAGTTATCTGAGGGTAAAGGGGGAGGGGGTGGGGGAGGAGTGATGGTAATAGAAAGAGAGCTGACTCTGGGTGATGAACACATGATGCAGTGCATGGAGGATGTCATGCAGAATCGTGCACCTGGAACTTATGTAATTTTTACTGATCAATGTCACCCCAATAAATTTAACAATAAAAAAAGGAAAAAGAAAATTCCTGTATCGACTAGACAGCTATCTATTCAACAATGAAAGCAACTGGAAATTGTTTTCTATCTCGTATTCTTCTAAGCTCTTCCTATAAGACAGAGCCGCAATCAGTTCATCAATTGACATGCTTCACAATGCCTTAGAAGGATGCTCCATTTTCTTATAAAGAAATGTTTTGACATGTCAGTTTACATGCACACATTAAAGACCCTCTGCTCCTTTTTACTTCCTCTTATAAAGAGCTCACAGTAAAGGCCCCTGGAGACTAACAGCCACCCTACAGATGAGAAAACGAGATAAAGAGCGCCTTACACCTGGTCCATTGTTCATTTCCCAACATTTTATTGCTTCTTTCCCATTCCCATCACTAAGCACAATAATTTATGGTCATCCGGTAGTAACATACTGTAATAAAAATAGGTCAAGTTTCACTGCCCTAAAAAAGTATATACTTAAGTAGTTTCAGCTCTTACTCAAATGGTCCACTTTTAAAATATTTAATAATAAAGTTTTAAGTCAAATAGAAAACTGACAGCTAATTGTGAATGCACGCACTTTATTTATTTATTTATTCAGCCACTGTTTTATAAGTACCAGGCACTGCTCCAGGAGTTAGCAACCTTATGACTATAAACAAGAGAGTATATCACTGAGTTGTTAGGCAAATTTATGAAGGAATTTGTATCATTTCAACTAATAATAAGAACCATATAGAAATAAATTAGCAATGCAACAGAAAGGGATTGTTTCATGGCTGAGGAAGACAGGGTAACCTTAGAC
>PVJL010009848.1:17691-54008 GCA_004026885.1 Lyroderma lyra | reverse complement strand
GGAGGGGGTGGGAGAGGAGGGGGGGAAGCTAAATATAAGGTGATGGAAAGAGAAGTCACATTAGGTGGTGAACTTATTATACATCAAGTTGACAATGCACTGTAGAATTGTATGCCTGAAACCTATGTAATCCTTGCTAACAGATGTCACCCCAATAAGTCTAACAATAAAAATGAATTAAAAAAAATAAAAATAAAAAAATAAAAAAAATTTATGGTAAAACTTCTAGAGTCCATTAATAAAAAATCAATTAAAAAAATAAAAAAATAAAAAAAATAAAAAAATAAACAATCTAATTAAAAGATGCACAAAATAGCTGTAAGACTGGCAAACAAGCCATTAAAATATTTTCAACATTGTTATCCATTAGGGAAATACAAATTAAATTCTGGCATCCCAATGACAAACGATAATTCAAAATGAAAATGAAAAGGCAAGGGAAAAGCAAAAAATGAGAGGAGACAGTGAAACAGTGGCGGAAAGGCAAAGAAAGGAAAAGAGAATAGGAAAAGAAGATGGTAGGGCGTAAGAGGAGAGGATGAAGGCACAGAAGCAAGACAACAGTAAGCTCTATTAGCCCAGGGTCTGTTTGGGTCCTGGATACAAATATCACAGCACAAGCAGGGCCTGTATCTTCCTTCTGTAGAATGAGAGTTGAGCAAACTCCTTTGCTCCCTTATCTCTGCACTGTGATTCCACTGCAGGTCAATGACCCAAAATATTTTTTCCGACTCTCAAAACCTGGGATCTTCAAAGTCAGTGTCCTCTTGGGTATGGTATCAATCAATCCATGTTAAGCAGTAATTTGTACTTGTAATTTTGTAAGAGAAAATCAATTTGAATATAGGCAAGGTATTAAGTGCCTTCATTAGGTTAGACAAAAAGCAAGATAAGACCCCTGGTTGAATTAACAATTGAGAATGACATCCTATATATGTGTAACTCTAGATTATTAACACATTATTTTCTCCCTTCCTCTTAAAGACATAAGATACAATATGCTCTCAGGAAAGACACTCCCTAGTGGGGAGACAAGGGAGCATAGGTCTCTTATGGGGTTGAAGATAGGGGTAGAAAATAACCTTCCTTGCCCCCCCCCTTTTTTTGGTCTAATTACTAACTGTTAAATTTAAGATAAATTTTCAGAGATTTTTTTTCGTCTTCAGTCCTTCAAAAGGGTAAATTGGAGAAAAGACTCTTTCATTAATGGTCACCAAATTATTGCAATGTCCTTATGTTGACTCAGATATCCATGACCAACAGTTTCTTTAGCTATTGTCCTTAGGGGCCTACATCAAATAAATAAATATTTTTATAGTATCAAGCAAGCACCTGGCCTCAAAAATAAAAGACTCAACACAAATAGAATGCATCCTATGCTTACAGACACATTTAAGTAAGCAAACAACATCTAATGATTTCAGCAGCCATATCTTATATGTTCAAGAACACATGGACTTCTCTAACGGGAGGCTCAGAGTCAGGATATCTCTTGGTATGTGGGTCTCTCCTAAGGTCCAGTTCAGATGAAAGGGTTGCTCTAGCATCCTGGGTGCCCAAAGCACTGCCCTTGCTTCTCAGCTGAGCTACTTGTCAATCTGCTGTCCTAGGAATAGATGATTTCAATGTAACATCTTCTCTGGTTCTAGTAAGAGAGATAGCAGTTCACACACTGACCTGGCCTTAGAGCAGTCCTGGGGATTGGGAGCTGGTAAGTACTCTGACTCTCACGTTCCCCTCCTCTTGGATGTCACTCCCCTCCCTATGGATCTTGCTCTGGTATGCTTTTAACTACCAGCCTGCACTCTTCTTTTTGCCCTAAAAATTTTACACAGAGGCTGCCCAGAAAATTATCCATAGTCAACTTATGTCTGCTGCACCTGATCCACCAGATTCCCTCTGAGTGATCTCTGCTCTGATCTCTGGGGCTGACAGCATGAGATCTTGGAGTTAGATACATGCATTCACCTACTTGGATTGACAGCAGAGCCTTCCCAGGATTGATTTTACTCACTGAAGAATCTTTGCCCAGGCTACTTGAGTAAAGACTATAATACACACACACACACACACACACACACACACACACACACACACACACACAAATTTATTTGTCAATTATATCTCAATAAAACTGGGAGGGGCAAAAATTTAAGAGAGAAAGCAATACTTTGTACTACTGAACTGTACACTTAAAAATAGTTAAGAAGGTAAAATTTATAGTATATGCATTTTACCACAACAAAAATTTTTTGAAAAAAATTGCACGAATATAGCTTCAGGTATAATGAAAAATCATTTGAATGCTACTTAGCCCACATCATTATGTAAGTAGTTAACAGTACTTATTTTGAAATTGGCCATTTACTTTCTATTTCAACTCTGTCTGACAATGGGCAAGTCACTTTTTTGTGTTTCAGCATCCTCATCTACACAATGGAAATAATAATCATAACTACCTTTCAGGGTTGTTGTGAGCATTAAATTAATTAATATTCATAAACCACTTAGAATAGAGAGTAAACATTATAAACACAATGTAATTCTTTCTTTATATTTTATTTTTCAATTACACTTTACACACGATATAACGGTTTCAGGTGTACGGCACAAGGATGAGTCATTTATATAACTTACTAAATCCTCATTTTAATATATCTGGTTCCCCTCTAACACTATACATAGTCCTAACAATGTTGTTGACTAAATTCCCTATGCTACATTTTACATCTCTATGACTATTCTGTTACTATGAATTTGTATTTCTTGATTTCTTGCTCCTTTTCCCTCACCCTTCCAGCCATCCTCCCATCACCTCAACACATCTAGTACCCATCTATCACCCCACAAACTTATTGCAACCTTATTGACTATATTCCCATGTTATACTCTATATCTCCTTGATTATTGCCTTGTAACAACCAAATTAAACTTCTTCATCCATTCCTCTTACTTTACCTATTCTCCAATCCCTTCTTCCATCTTAAAGGAGTCCCTTTAAAATTTCTTGTAGTACTGGTTCAGTGGTGATGTACTCCTTAGTATGGTTTGAGAAGCTCTTTATCTTTCCTTTAATTTTGAATGCTAGTCTTGTTGGATACACTAATCTTGGTTGTAGATTCTTGGTTTTCATCACATTGAATATTTTCTTCCATTTTCCTCTGGCCTGCAGTCTCTGATGAGCAATCAGCTGAAAGTCAAATGGGTGTCCCTTTATAAGTGACTACCTGCATTTCTCTTTCTGCTTTTAGAATTTTCTCTTTTTCTTTAACTTCTTGCCAGTTTAATTATGGTGTGTCTCAGTTTGTTACTGTTTGGGATCATCTTGTTTGAGACTGTGTTTTTCCAGAGCTTGTATGTCTATTTCCTTCACCAGGTAAGGAAAGTTTTCAGTCATTATTTCTTTAAATAAGTTCTCAACCCCTTGCTTTTCTCTTGCACTTTCTTATAGCCATATGATGTAAATGTTGTTATGCTTAATGTTGTCTCAGAGGAATCTTTTTGTATTTTTCGGGTTCTCTTTGTATTTGAGGTTCTGATTGGGTGTTTTCTGCTGACTTTTCTTGCAATTCACTGCTTTGTGCTTCTACTTCATCTAGTTTAGTGACTTTTATTCCATTCTTTATTTCAGGTAATGTAATCTTTATCTCTGTCTTGGTTTTTATACTGGCTTGTATGTCTGCCTTTATGCTTGATATCTCTCTGTTAAAATTATCATTAAATTCCCTTAGCATTTTTATAATCATTGCTTTGAGTTCTGTTTCTGATGGGCCATCTCTCCCCATCTCTTTCACTTTGATTGTCTGTTTGGATTTATTTTGAGCTCTCTTTCTCTAGTTTTTCATTCTGGCAGTCTCTCTGTAGATATTCTGCTCTGTGGGGAAAATGTAATATCTCATTCTTTCTTGCCGAGCTTCTGCCTAACGACATGCACCAGTTATGTAATGACAACTTCCGCTTTCCCAGGTAGGAGCCATTCTGTTGTTTATGCACTTTATGAGCTCATTTCTTGGCTGTCTGCCACTTTTGTTCTTCTGCCCATATAAGAAGGGATTCTCCAGGAGGGAGCTATCAGCTATTGTGACAGAACTCCTGGATGCCATTTAGTTGCTGCTCCACTTCTGGAATTAGGACTATTTCATTTTCCTGCAGCTTCTCAATTTTTCTTTGGTCTGCCTGGATCCAGTGCAAACCTACCTCGCCTAGGTCATTTGCAATACACTTAGCATCATGAATAGAATCTGCAGCAGATGGGTATAAAGGCTACAGCATCCTTGGAGGGTGGGATTGAGTCGTGGCCTGCCACTAGTACATGGTACTCTGTGGCACATCTCCTGTCTACCTGGGCACCTCCTCAGAGGTGACCAGAGGTTAATGAAAAGCCCAGTCATGTGTAAAAGGCTCTCCAGGCCCTAGGAGAGACCTTTGACAAGATGAGTGCCCCCATAGCAGCTGGGGTCATGGAGGTAGCTCTTTCTTACAGTCTCGCAGGCAGAATAAAAAGAAACTCTGCAAGAAGTGATGTGAGTCAGGGAGCTCCAAAATGATCTGGAACTGATGAAGGCACAGGTGGGCTGTAGAGGAAATCAGGCAGCTGCTGATAAAAGAATCCTGGCGATTGTGGTCAGGATCAGAGATGGGGGTCCCCGATTGTTGTGTCAGACTCTTTGGGGGAAAAAGGAGGAACCACCCCTGTTGTTGTGATAGGCTCCTCAGGAAAGTAGGGGGGCCCAGAGATACAATTTTGCTCTTTCCTCCCTGTTTGAATTACTTGTGGTGATCCAGGCACCTTATGTGGGACACCTCATGAATTGGGGGGCCAAGACAAGGCACATGCAAAAGAGTGTCCATATGGTAGCCAAGAAAGCACCAACACCAAAGAGAAATGGACCTTTAAGTGTGACCCAAACCCAGATGTGGGTGGATCTGGTATCTGCCAGACTTGAGAGGACCATGGGGCCTGAAGCCCTGGCAATCAATGATGGCTGTGGGGGGTTAAGAAGCCCTAGTAGTCATTGGTGACTATGGGGGGGCAAAATATTCAGCTGGCCCTAGTGGATATGGGTGCTAATTTTTCTCTCGTATGAAAATCTGGAGAAGTTCTCTACAGCTCTAGTAGTCATTGATGGCTACAGTGGGCAAAGCATTTGAGTGAAAACTGCAGACATCCCATTGGGGATAGGCGACCTGCCACCACAGATGTATAGGGTTTATGTGTCACCTGTCCCTGAATGTATCTTAAAAGTAGATATTTTGCAAGGGCTGTGGTTGAACATCACAACAGGAGAGTTTCACCTCCAAGTGTGGGTGGTGTAGACAATGGTTCAAGGACATGCTGTGAATGCACCTCTGCAGCTGTTCCCTCCCCAACAGATGGTATACACTAAATAGTACAAGCTGCCAGGGGGCCATCATGTAATAACTGGGACCATACAAGAACTGGAAAAGGTTGGGATAGTATGCACCACACACACTACATGTAACTCCCTATTGTGGTCAATAAGAAAGCCAGATGGTGCCTGGCAAAGGACGGTTGACTGTTGAGAATTAAATAAGGTAGTGCCAACTTTGCATGTAGTGGTCCAATAAATGGCAGACCTGATGGATCAACTGAGTCAGGAGTTAGGGACCTATCTTTTTTTTTTTTTTTTGCGGATCTTGCTAATGCTTTTTTCTCCATTGACATAGCCTTGGAGAGCCAAGATCAATTTGCATTCACATAGGAGGGCTGGCAGTGGACTTTTATGCTCTTTCCCCAGGGGTACTTGCATAGCCCTATGCTGTCCCATGGACCCGTGGCGGCAGACTTGGCATGATGGTCCTGGCATGAAAATGAACAGCTATACCATTACATTGCTGATATCATGTTTACAAATGACTCTCCTGCAGATCTATAAGATGCTCTTTCTGCTCGCTTAACCTACCTGAAAACATGTGGTTGGGCGCTCAACAAGAAGCTGCAAGGGCCTGGATTGTGTGTCAAGCCCTTGGAGGTTGTTTGGTTGAGTAAGACAAAGATTATCCTTGACTCACCAATTGTTAAACAATTGCAAACTTTCCTTGGACTACTGGGATATTGGAGAACATTTGTGCCCTACTTAGCCCAACTGCTAAGGCTCTTGTATTCCTTGGTTAAGAAAGGGGCTCATTGGGACTGGAAGGAAGGGGCCCAGGAACACTTTGTTTCCTCCAAGTGCACCATTAAGGTGGCCCAGGCTCTGCATATGTTTTACTCTGCTTGGCCTTATAAGCTGGATATACATGTCGCTGAAAAGAGCTTTGGTTAAGGCCTATAGCAATGTTTTGGGCACTTGCAGCAACCTATAGGTTTCTGGTCCCAATTATGGAAGGAGGCTAAGGTCCATTATTTCTTGGTGGAAAAACAATTGATGGCTCTGTATGCTGCCCTTTTGGCAACTGAAAGCATTGGAGCTACTGCCCCTATGACTGTACAAATCATGTATCCTATTGCAGGATGGATACATGATTAGGCCACAAAACCATGCAGTGGTACTCCCCAAATGCCTATGTTGGCAAAATGGGGGGGGGATGTTTGTGACAGTGGAGTGCTCTTAGCAATAGTTTCTTGAGAGCTAAGCTCCAAAAGGTCCTTGGGCCTGTGGTAATGTGGCTGTGGGGTAGCCAACCTTCCAACACATGGAAAGTTAGGCAGAGGCCAGCCCCTTCAAGGAGAAGTAAGGGCCCATCCTGGAAGAAGTTTGGTATATAGATGGCTCTATCCAGGGCCAGCTCCCATAATGGACTGCTGTCACCTTCCATCCTTTTACTGAGACAACTTGTTATAATTCTTGTACTGAACAAAGCGGTCAATGGGTGGAACTATGGACTATATGGTTTGTGGTTACTAAGAAGCCATTACCATTGGTAGTCTGTACTGACAGTTAAGTGGTAGTCAGAGGCCTGACCCTCTGAATCACCACCTGGCATCTTAACCACTGGATGGTGATGCACTGACAACTCCGGGGTTAAGCCATATGGACTTTAGGACATCAGAAACAGGTGTTGGTATATCACATCACAGGACAGGCCTCCTTGGCACATCCAGGCAATAATGATGCAGATACCATGGCAAAGCTGAGGCAGGTAGAAACTTCTCCAACTGTACCATGCTGCGTCCTCCATGCTGGACAAAAGACTATGTGGGTAACGGTAAAGTCTTGGAACTTGCCTATCACTTATGCTGATGTGTTGCTGTGTTTTTGCATGCAACGTAACACACTACTCACACAGGGAACATTGCAGAAGACATTTGTCATTTAGATTGTGAAGTGAGAAACCTTGAAGGGTTGGAGTGTGGGGAAAATAGAATAGCTCAGTCTCTCTCACTGAGCTTCCACCCAACGATATGCACTTTACATGACCATGATTTTCACTTTCCCAGGTGGTAGCCATTTTGTTGTTTATGTACCTTATGAGCTCATTTCTTGGCTGCCTGCTGCTTTTGTTCTTCTGCCTATATAAGGAGAGGGGACTCTCAAGGAAGGAGCTATGTGTTATTGCAAGTGAACTGGATGCTATTGTGTTTCTGCTTTGCTTCTGGAATAAAGGCAATGTTTCATTTGCCTTTGGCTCCTCAATTTTTCCTCAGTCTGTCCAGATTCAGTGTGAACCTCCCTGGCCTCAGTTATTTGCAATACATGCCACTTAATTTAACACTCACTGTTGTATTTTTCTTTTCCTTATTTTTGTTTTGTTTTTTTGTTTTGTTTTGTTTTCACTGCTGATACTGGGCAGACACAGGTCTCTTGGGGAGAGACATTCAGGTCTTTGTTTTCTTTCTGAGACTGCATTGTTGCGCAGGTAGTTTGGGCATAATTACACCTTTTGATTCTTGGTTTGCACTGAGGACTCTACCCTGAACCTTGGGGTCAGTCCTATATGCTGGTCTCCCAAACTCAGCTGGTTGTGGACTGATAAGCATGTCTGCAACTTCCTTTCACTTTCTCCTTCCCAGGGTGGAGTGAAGTTGGGCCATGGTTTGTACGGGTGGGCAACCAGGGTTTGTGCCTTTGTTTTCTTCCTGGGGCTGTGGGGTCAGGCCAGTAGTATAAGGGCTTTCACCTTTCTGTTCTGGGTTTGTCCTGAAATCTCTGCCCTAAGCCTTTGGGCTCAGTTCTCTATGCTGGTCTCTCAGAGTCTGTAGGTCAATAAACATGTCCACAGCCCCCTGTCTCCTTCCCCTTCCTAGTTGGAGCAAGGTTGCTCTTGAGTTCCTCACAACCCTGTCACTTCTCCTCCTCTTGAAACAGGGGTAAAGTCATAGACTTGGTCTGCACCTCGTGGTGGCCAAAGTGAGGTCTGGTTGTGGTAACTCATGCCCTCACCTCTGAAACTTCTTTCCTCTGTCCCTCAGACCAAGTGAGGTCTGGAACTCTCTCCCACCACCTTTTCCCTCCTACCTCTCCAGCAAGAATTCAAAGTTGGGGACTCATGAAGCTCCCATCTCTGCACTTCCTTTATTTCTTCTTCAATTAAACATCTGTTCACCTGCAGGTACCTTAATGTAACAAGCAGTTTTTTTTAATCTGTGATTTTGCCTTCTTGGTAGTCCTCAGTTGAGTTATAGATGTTTTATTAGTTGTAATCTCCAGGGGAGTTTTTCAGAAGTCCCACTCAGGCCATCACTTTGTTCCTCTACTCCTACAGTGTGATTCTTAATAAATATTAAGTGATTCTTGGTGATTTACCATGACCTATTTACAAACCTCCAATGCCAAATGCAGGTTTCTTCAAAAGCAAACACACACACACACACACACACACACACACACACACACCTTTTATCCATTCTCAGCTGGCTGTAAGGTTCATAGCAATTTCATGAATAAACTCAGGTTAAGAAACCAAATGTTAGCCTAGAACCCAAATAGTACTTTGTTGATCACTAATGGACATTTAACAGTTCTACTGGGCTACAGCACAAAGTTCCGCACTTCTCTTTTAGTGGAAGGATGTTTTAATCCAGCTGAATCATAATACAATTTGACTGGACAGTCTTACTGAATTGCCTGTTTGGGAGGATATGAATCTTGAAACACTTGCAAAAAACAATGGCCATTTGAACTTCAGACTTCCAAGTTAGTGAATTACTTTACTATTTCTAGATGCCCTGATCACTGAGGTTAATGGAAAATCTTCAAAAACAGACAAGAAGCTGGATGAAAATAGAAACACTAAATTAACAAACTAAAACAAAATGATCAGAAATTCAGTCTTAGAAATTCTGCCCTTTTAATATTGTATAAAGTACTACATTTAATATTAAGTAAAGCTCAATATTATGTAAAACAGGAATCCCATCCATAACCTCCAGGCCACAGACAGCTACCAGTTTGTGTTCTGTTAGGAACCAGCCACAAAGCAGGTGAGTGGCGGGCAAGCGAACAAAGTTTCATCTGTATTTAAAGCTGCTCCCAATTGCTCCCATTACTTCTTGAGCTCTGCCTTCTGTCAGATCAGCAGCAGCATGAGATTCTCAAAGCAGTCAGAACCCTATTGTATACTGTGAATGCAAAATATCTGGTTTGCACACTCCTCATGAGAATCTAATGCCTGATTATCTAAAGTGGAGCAGAGGCAGTGATGTTAGCACTGGAGTGCAATTGCAAATACAAATTAACATTAGCAGAGAGGTTTGACTGAACAGAGATCATAATAAATCAACTGTAGACTCATATCAAAATCCTATCAGTGAGTGGCAAGTGACAATTAAGCTGTGTCTAATGGCAGGCTTTATAGTGGCAAGTGAATTGATGTACTTCAATTGTACAGTTGCATCTGTGGCAGCCTTTAAGTCAGAATTCAACATTTATTTTAGTTCATACATGGCCCACCCATTATTTTATTTACCACTTCCATCTCTGCCTCTTTCCCACATGCACACTTGTCTCACTCACAGTTTGGGTAATCTCACAACCTAACCCTATCTAAAATAAGTAAAAAACAAATGTAACTGTAGAGTTTCTTAAAAAGGGGGAAAGACACAATAATGAGAAAGGAGAAGACTCTAAGACTGCCAACAAAAAGAAAACTGCATTTAAAAAAATACCAAGAGTCTTACTTAAATTACAGGTTCATTGCAGCAGTTGATTCACATTCTCCAAGTACACTTTGTATAATATGATGTGCTAGCCATCCAACAAAGGCATGAAACCTTCAAAACTGCTTTGCCACATGGAGGTGAAGCATCCTGCATTAAAAGACAAGCCTTTGGAGTTTGTCAAAACAAAAAAAATGTGAACACAAAGAAAAGAGAGAATTATTGAAGGCTATCACTTCATCAAATGTGTCTGAACTGAGAGCATTATTTTTAGTCACTAACTTCATTGCTAAAGCTAAGAAGCCCTTTTCTTTTGGTGAAGAGTTAATCCTGCCTGCTGCCAAGGACATTTGTTGTGAACTTTCAGGAGGGGCTACAGTTCAAATGGTGGCAAGGGTTCCTCTTTCCGCTAGCACCACAACTAGGTCAATTGATGAAATAGCAGAGAATATTGAGGCACAACTGTTAGAGAGGAATGAGTCACCATGGTATCCAATCCAGGTTGATGAGTCCACTGATGTTGACAAGGAAACAATGCTTGTTTTTGTGTAATATATTTTGGTAGTATTTGCATGAGGATATGTTATGTGCTTTTATTCCCAACCAATATCACAGATGCAGAACTATTCAAGTCTTTGAATGATTACATATCAGAAAAACTGAATTGGTTATTGTGTGCTGATATAGCACTGACAGAGTGACTGCCATGACTAGATGGCTTTCTGGTTTCAATACTTGGGTCAAAAAGGTAGCTCTGAATGTGAGTCTATACACTGTGTCATTCATAGAGAAATACTGGGCAGCTGAAAAATGTCACCTGAACTTAACCATATATTGCAGGGTGTGATTAAAATTACCAACCACATTAAAGTACACACCCTTAACTCATGTCTGTTCATGCAACTCTGTGAGGAGTGGACCCAGAGCACCCGTATCTTCTCTTATACACAGAAGTAAGATGGTGTTCTAAATGTAAATCACTGGTCAGAGATTTTGAGTTATAAGAGCCACTCCAGAGATTTTTTTTAGAAAAAAATCACCACTGGCAACACATTTCAGTGACACAGAATGGATGGCAAAACTTGCTTACTTGTGTCACATATTCGAACTGCTTAACAAACTCATTCTGTCACTTTAGGGGAAAATGACAATTGTGTTCAAGTCAACAGCTAAAGTTGTTGCATTGAAAGCCAAACTGGAACTATGGGAACAATGAGTGAACATTGGAATTTTTGACATGTTTCAAACATTAGTCAATATTTCCAAAGAGACTGATCCAATTCATTCTTTCTCCCAGCTGGTGCATGATAATGTATCTCAGCTTTCAAAAGAGTTTGAGCATTACTTCCCAACCAAAAAAGACCCCTGAACTGGAAAGAATAGATCCCTGACTCATCTGTGGATAAGGTAGGTGAATCGAGTTTGTGCTAGAAAAGGACCAACTGCTTGAGACCACAAATGACAGTAGCCTTAAAAGTGTGTCTGAGGCAAATTAAAATTTCTATACATTCTGGATTAAACTCAAGGTGGAAGATCCTGAGATTGCCACAAAAGCACTGAAAAGCCTGCTTCTACTTTCGACATTCTATCTTGTCAAGCAAGGTTTTTTTATGCAGGGACAACAATGAAAATGAGATTTAGAGCGGACTGGACATAAGCAACACACTTTGAATTTCACTGTCTCCCCTCACCCCTAGATGGGACCATCTAGCTGTATAAAAACAAGCCCAGGGCTTCCACTGATTCTGCATTATAGTGAGTTGTATAAATATTTGATTATATATTACAATGTATATAAATAAAGTGTGCAATTAATGTGATGGGCTTGAATCATCCCCAAAACACTCCACCACCACTCCCTTAGTCCTTGGAAAAATTGTCTTCCACAAAACCTGTCCATGGTGCCAAAATATTTGGGGACCACTAATGTAAAGTTCTAAGAACATGCGTCAATTAAACATCAGAATATCCTAAAGAAATACCATCAGGAATGAGAAACTGAGCCACAATCTGCAGGGGAAAAAAACAGTAAGTGAAACCCTGATAACCAACTTCTCTTTAACATTAATGACACTGAGGATAGAAGGAAGTTGCTTCAGACTGAGTCCATTTTGTTGCTGAGCTCTACACAATTCTGACTATACTGATTCTTCACAATATTCTGCAGGGCATTATTATTATTACCATTTTTTAGATACAAAAACTGAGTTTCAGAAAGATTGTTCAAAATGCTTGAGAAAACCCAAACAGGAAGTGGCAAAGCTGCATTTCAAAACTGAGTTTGCCATCAAAGCCTGGATTCTACTTACTACACCAGCTTACCAGTTCAAAATGTTTGTTTGATAAGCCAATACTCACTGAAAAAACTCAAAACTATACGTGCTGTCTTAGTAGAATAATTGTTTTGGAAATTTCACTACTGTCCAAGGACCCCCTATAGTATATGTAAGTGGTCAAGTGGGAGATAAACTTAGGTGAACAAAGACCAGTGAACTACAAAAGAATCAAAAGGAAAATTATAATGAAGGAGTAAGTTTGTTTGACAACACATTACTTTAGTGCCGTAGATTCCAAAATTTTTCCACTTTTGTTCCTTTTAAACCCATTTCTATAAATTGTACCCCTTGTTTTTAAAACAGCTGTTTCTTTTGCTCTTTTTTGTTTTTAGACTTATTGGGGTGACATTGTTTAACAACAATTACATAGGTTCTAGGTGTACAATTCTATAGTGCATCATTTATGCATTGGATGTTCAACAATGTCAGTTCTCTTTCCATCACCATATATTGGGCTACTTCTCCTTCCTCACCCACTCCCTCCTGCCACACTCTCCCTCAACCCACTTGCTCCCAGGTAACTACTAAACTATGGACTGTGTCCATTGATATTTTGATGTTGTTTTTAATTTTTTCTTTATTACTTTCAGTTTTATATTGTACATATGAGTGAAGTCATATGGTTCTTGCTTTTTTCTGTCTGCTTTATTTCACTTAGCATTTTGTTCTTGAGGTCCATCCATTTTGTTGCAAATGGCAGTATTTCATCTTTTCTTATAGCTGAATAATATTTCATTGTGTATATATAACACAACTTCTTTATCCAGTTATCTATTGAAAGGCACTTTGGTTGCTTTATGTCTTGGTGACTGTGTACAGTGCTGCAATAAACATTGGAGTACATAAGTGTTTGCAGACTAAGGTTTTTAAATTTGGGGGATACAAACCCAGAAGAGAGATTGCCCAGTCATATGGTAACTCCATTCCCAATTTTTTGAGGAACCTCCATAGTGTCTTTCATAGTAGTACAACAGCTGTTTTTAAATATTGACACTTTTGTCAGTGACTGTCTTGATGTAAAATAGTGAAATGAGGTAATAAGTTAGAAAAGAAAAATTACTACTAAAAGTACAAACCACAGCTTTAATTTTATAATATTCATAACTTAAATATTGATAATGATAATCAAGTATTTAACAAACATTTAATTAATTATTATTATAATATTTATTTGTGTTATCTGAAAAGTTTGTAATAAATGTTATGTAGATCACCAGCCAATTCAAACATGGTTAGTGAGAGATGGTGACCAGAGAGGGGATCCCTGAAACCTCTCCTGAAAGATACTATGGAACAGCCAGTGGGGATGCAACACAGGGAACCCTGAGTGTCACAGTGACAGCTGAGAGATCCACGCATCATATGAAAACACCTGAAGGTTAGAGAAAGGGGGGTGAGTGGGAGAGAAAAGAGGAAGTAGAGACAGATCATGATCTGAACTGACCTTGGCTAATGAAGGAACTAGAAAGGAATCAGGGAACACTGGCCATGGAGCAGCATAATACTGGGTGAGGGGAAGGCCAAGTGGTGGCAAGAGTAGAGGCCAGAGGGGCTGAGACCTTGAAAACCATGGGCAACTTGAACCAAGCAGCAGCATATTAGGGACACAGTCTGGGAGCTGCACTGAACAAGCTCACAGGCTGAACAAACTCCTTAACTGCCCTAGGCAGGAATAAAGCCCTCAAATGCAGCATTGCCCCACTGTCTGCTCTGAGCAAGTTTGAATCTGGATCAGATTCTGTGTAAATGCTGAAATACTGAAATACAGTCTTGAGTGAAAAGCAAGCCCAGGAGAAGGGGGTAAGGCTGAGCTTGTATGAACAATGGGCACCAAATGCTTTCAGCTAACCTTGCATAGACCTTCCCCCCAGTCTTCCCTGACCAATGAAGTGTTGTTGCAGTGGAGTCAGTTACCACAGGAACTGCTACAGGAAATAGAGTGGCTACAGATGACCCAGGTTGAAAGCCCAGCTCTGTCTCCCAAAACTTGCCCCCATAGAACCATCTAATGGCTGCTCTATATTAATACACCACAGAATACAAACTGGGGGAAAAAAAGAGAGACCTCCATAAAAGTGTCACAGAAAAAGCTCCCATGCAAAAAAGAATAAACACCATGAGCACGTTAGGATGCAAAGCTACTCAGAAAGATGAAAAATATCCAGGAAAAGATCTTATAGATCTAGAAATTTATGAACTAAATGACATAGAATACAAGGCTGCAGTTATAAAAGCTTTCAGAGAAATAAAAAAATATTGATAGAACACCATAGCTTAGATGAATGTTCCCAGAAAGGAAATTTGTTAACAAAAGTAATATTTTAACAAATAAATTGAAATTATAAGAAAAATCAGATGGAAATCCAAGAGATAAATAATATAAGAATTGACAAATGAAGCAACTGCCATAGAAAACAGGACCAACCAGATGGAGGAAAGAATTAGTGATATTGAAGATTGGAACATGGAACTAACACAGAAAGAAGAAGATAGAATCTATAGAGTCAAGAGAATTGAAAGAACTCTACAAGAACTATCTGACTCCATTAGAAAAAAAACAATATTAGAATAATAGGCTTGGAAGAAGGAGCAGAGAAAACTCTACAGAAAGCATACACAAGCAAATAGTATATTAAAACTCTTCAAACCTATGGAAAGTTCTAGAACTCCAAATTCAAGAAGAAAATAGGTCCCCTAGCTACCAGGACCCTAGCAGAGCTACTCCAGATACATTATACTGAAAATGTCAAAAACCAAAAACAAAGAGACAATTCTCAAGGCAAACTATAATCTAAAGAAAAACCCATCAGGCTGTCATCAGACTTCACAAGAGAAACTCTACAACCCAAAAGAAAATAGATTCAAATATTCAAAATATTAAAAGAGAGAAACTTTTGGCCAAGAATAAATATCCAGTAAAATTATCCTCCATATATGAAGGAGGAATAAAAACCTTCTCAGACATATGGAAGCTGAGGGAATTCTCCAGCATGAGATAGAGATTTTATGAAATACTGAAGAAGGATCATTGACCTAAAACAAAACACCAAAATAAATAAAATACAGTTGGGACAAAAAAAGGAAGAAGTCATGACTATAGGAAATCCTCCTATATAAATCATCACTCTAACTGTAAATGGACTGAGCTCACTAATAATAAAACACAGAGTGGCAGACTGCCTTAAAAAACAAAACCCATACATATGCTGCCTCCAAGAGATACACTTCAGCCATAAAGACTAACACAGACTCAGAGTGAAAGGATAGCAAAAGATACAAGTAAATGGCATCCAGACTCCACCAGAAAAGTATTAAAAACAGTAAACCAATACAGTAAAGTCACAGGATACAAAATCAATGCACAAAAATCAACTGCATTCATATATACAAAAAAATGAATCTTCAAAAAAAGAAATAACAGAATCAATACCTTTTGCAATCACAACAAAATGAATAAAATATTTGGGAAATAACACGGAACATGATGGATTTATACAGGGAAAACTAAAATACACTTTTGAAAGAAATTGAAGAGAACAAAAAAATTGGAAAGATATTTTGTGTTAATGGATTGGAAGACTCACTTTTGTTAAAATGACCATATTATCCTAAACAATATACAGATTTACGCAATTTATATAAAAATGCCAGAAACAAACTTTCAGAAAACACATTAAAAATGATCAGATTTGTATGAAACCACAAAACACCTCGAATCGCCAAAGCACTACTACATTGAAAAAATAATAAGCCTGGAGGTATCATGCTAACGCACTTCAATTTATACTACAAAGCATCAATAATCAATGCAGCTTAGTATTGGCAGAAAAGCAGACATACAGACCAATGGAATAGAATTTAAAAATCCAGAAATAGTTCTTCTTCCCACTTTTCAATTGGGTTGTTTGTTTTTTTGTTGTTAAGCCTTATTAGTTCTTTATATATTTTAGATATTAGACCCTTATCTGATGCATTATTTGCAAATATTTTCTCCCATTCAGTTGGCTGTCTGTTTGCCTTGTTGATGGTTTCTTTTGCTGTGCAGAAGCTTTTTAGTCCAGAAATAAATCCACAAACATATGAACAACTACTTTTTGATAACGGAGGAAAAAATATATAATGGGGAAAAGACAGCCTCTTCAGTAGATTGTGCTGGGAAAACTGGAACCACATATGCAATAGAATGAATTTGAGCTGTGAACTGTTACCATGTACTAAAATTAATTCAAAATGAATTAAAGACCTCCACATAGGACTTGAAACAATAAACTGTATAGAGAAAAACCTTGGTACTAAACTTATAGACTTTGGACTCTAGGAGGACTTCATAAACCTGATCTCAAAGACAAGGAAAGTAAAAGCAAAAATAAATGAATGGGACTATATCAAACTAAAAAGCTTCTGCACAGCAAAAGAAACCATCAACAAAGCAAGGAGACAGCCCACCGAATGGAAGAAAATATTTGCAAATAACGCATCTGATAAGGGTCTAATATCTAAAATATATAAAAATCTAGTATGACTAAACATAAAAAAACACAACCCAATAAAAAGTGAGCAGAAAACATGAACAAACATTTCTCCCATAAAGATATACAAATGGTGAACAGACATATGAAAAAATGCTCAACCGCATTAGCTATCAGGGAAATGCAAATCAAAACCACAGTTAGATATCACCTCATACCAGTTAGAATGGCTATTATCAACAAGACAAGGAATAACACGTGCTGAAGAGGCTTTAGAGAAAAAGGAACTCTCTCCCACTGCTGGTCAGAATGTAAATTAGTACAACTGCTATGAATGACAGTGTGGAGGTTGCTTAGAAAACTAGGAATGGAGTTACCATATTACCAGACAATGCCTATTTTGGGTGTCTACTCAAAAATTTACAAACCTTAGTCTGTAAAGACTTATGTACCTCAGTGTTCATCACTGAGCCCTTTATGGTGGCCAAGACCTGAAAGCCACCAAAGTCTCTTTCAATAGATAACTGGATAATGAAGCTGTGGTACATACACACAATGGAATATTACTCAGCTATAAGCAGAAATGAAATACTGCCATTTGCAACAAAATGGATAGACCTCAAAACATGATGCTAAGTGAAATAATGCAGGCAGAAAAAACAAAGAATCATATGACTTCACTCATATGTGGTATATAAAACTGAAAGTAACAAAGGAAAAAGAAACAAATGAACAACAAAATAAAACCTTATGAACACAGTCAATATTTTAGGGGTTATCTGGGGGCAAGGGAGGAAAGGGTGGGAGGAGAAGGAAAGAGTGGACAATTAGAGAGAAGGAGCTAAATATATGATCATAGAACAAGAACCGACACTGAGCGGTGAACACATAATGCACATGCTCTGTAGAATTATATTCCTGGAACCTGCTTGCTTTGATGTACTTAGTTTTTTTGAAATCAGGCTCATAAGATGCAAGATACAGTCTTAAATCTGGACTTGCCTTAAACTTGTTGTGGTACTTACTTTTAATGAAGATATAAGAAGAAAAATGCTCTCCACTAGTTCAGTATTAGTAAATAGCAAGAGGTATTTACATGCCTTCTCATTGAGTTGTTTGTATTCCTCATTAATATCCAGCCAGAAGGTAGTAAGATACTTTCTTTTAAAATCAGAATTTAAATAAGATTTGGTTGAAAGTTTGATTAAGTGCTGCTTTTCACTGATTGTTACTTTAGCTTCTTTGAAAATTTTTTCATTGAAGGAATTTGCAATCCAGTTGTTTTCTTCTCCATGTTGATGGAAGTAATTATAAAATGACATTTTTAAGACATTCCAAGTGACTTACAATATCCTCTTCCATATTTTGAAATAGATGCAAGTCATTCTCAGACAATTTGTGCAGTTTCAAAAACTTCAGGCTGACCTCTTTCAATACATGCTTTCCAAAAGTTCAGTTTTTTAATCATTGACTCAAAATTTTTATTATAATATTTATTGGAGTGACATTGATCAGCAAAAATTACATAGGTTTCAAGTGTACTATTCTACAATATGTTGTCTATGTATTGCATTATGTGTTCATTACCCAGAGAATCATTGACTCTACTTTGTCAGTTACTTTGAATATAGTGATTGAGCTGTTTTTAAGTTCAAA
Source organism: Lyroderma lyra (assembly GCA_004026885.1). NCBI lineage: Eukaryota > Metazoa > Chordata > Mammalia > Chiroptera > Megadermatidae > Lyroderma > Lyroderma lyra. Next base: position 35,487 of record PVJL010009848.1, on the reverse strand, counting down.
GTTGAGTTTGTTTACCTCTAGAAAAATATCTGAGAAATATGCAAGACTTTGAAGACAATCACTGTCTTGAAACTGTGGAGCAAGAGAAAAATGATGGTTTTCAAAAAATATCTGGACTACAGGTCTGAGTTCAAACATGTGTAAGTACTTTGCCATGAAATAGTCACCTTACCATCTGCAAAAGAATGTGCTATGAATGCCATTTATTTTTTTTCACACAGCACTTCAAACAATCTAAGTTTCATTGTTGTGACTTAATAAAATTTATGACTTTTACACCCTCATCAAGAGCATCTTTCAGTTCACTAGGAAGAGGATTGGGTGTAAGACTTTTTCTATGAATGCATCAGTGACTCTATGGTATATGGGGAACTACTTCTTTAATTCAGCTGTGTAAACTTATAAAAGAACCTGACAAGGGCTTGCCTTTTTGAGTGCATACACCACAACAATTTGACCACCTAATGTCCTTTTCAATGAAATAAGCATTGATTGCATTAAAAATATCTTTGCCTAATTGTACCTTCTGTAAATGAGTAACAAAGACACAGGAATTCCTCAATTTTATTTCCTACCAAGTACCTCAACATGGCAAGCAAAATAGATAAATCAGCAACATCTACACTTTTATTTACCTGGATAGAAAATAATTTACATTTTTTAATTCTAGCTACTACTACAGCTTCAATGTTTTCTGATATTTTCTGAATTCGTCAACACATTGTGTTGCTGAAAAGGCAATAGTATTGTTTTTGCAGACATGTTATCCCCACACTTACAAATAAAATATTCTTAGTACAAGGAGAAATTAAATATTCAGTTATGCTGTGGTTTTTGTATTTGTTTTTTTTATTTTACCACATTTAGCTATGTGATAAGCCTTAACTGCATTCTCATTGTCTTTCTTTCCTGACATTATGTATGAAGTAACAGTTAGATGCTTTTACAAGTGCCAAAAATAATGTATTTTTTGTTTTTATACATAGAATGTTTACTTTCTAAATGTCACATGAGTAGAGAGGGTTTTATGCAACCATTGGATAGTATTTCTGCACACAAAACACATAAAGGCTTAGGACAACCATCATTCCATACAAATGAAAAAGTGTATTTAATATAGTTTTCAGATTATTTCTTTTCCTTCTTTGTAATATCTGAGGCACAGACATTTTTACTATCTGCCAGTATGGGTGTACTTGTATCTGTGGACACATGTTAAAAAGTACTTGGTGACAAGTTATAATCCACATCAAGTTTTTGTTTCTTAACCATTCCTGTTTTCCACCACTGATCCATAACTAACTCACTTAAAATCACTGAGATTAATAACTAAAACTATGTTAAACATTAAATTTCAAAAACTACTTGAAAAAAATCATGATTAAAGGCAATGCCCTTTCTTTTCCTCAGTCAAAACTGATCAAATAGTCTGCTATGGATGTGTTTATGCTTGGAGAAGTTCTAGAAACATCACAAATAAATTGCTCTGAAACTGTGCATAACGATTGGTAGAAGAGCAGTGCTTTAAGGGAAGGGTTCATAGCTACGCTTTTACCAATCATCATTCGTTAATGTGATCTAATTTGGAAATATCTTCATTAACGGTGATTCAAACTTAACATTAATTGTTTTGTAACTATTGTTTTGAATTATTTTACTTTACATTTTTTTAGTCATTACTGATTATTTTTTGAGTACTCCTGAATAGCTCAGTACGTACCCAAGGGGGTATGCGTACCACCACTTTAGTTAACAAATTTTCAACCTGAAATCTTGGATCTATTCATTATTTTGATTCTTTATCTCTCTTTTGTTTCAGATTTTATTAAATTTATTTTTTATTATTTTTAGACTTATGGGGTGATATTTGTTAACAAGAATTACATAGGATCCAGGTGAACAATTCTACAATACATAGTCTATGTGTTATGTGTTTATTACCCAGAGTTAGTTCTCTTTCCATCACCATATACTTGTGTCTCTGCACCTTGTCCTTTACTCTCTTCCCCCTTACCGTCAGGTAACTACTAAATTATTGACAGTGTCCATGAGTTTTGTTTCTTTGTTGCTTTCAATATTATGTTCCACATATGAGTGAAATCATGTAGTTTGTGTTTTTTTTCTGTCTGCTTTATAACACTTTGCATGATTATCTCAAAATCCATTCATGTTGTCATAAATGGCCCTATTTCATCTTTTCTTATAGCTGAGTAGTATTCCACTGTGCAAATGTACCACAACTTCTTAATCCAGTCATCTATCAGAGGACATTTTGGTTGTTTCCATGACTTGGCCGCCAAGAATAATGATGCGATGAACATTGAGGCGCACATATCTTGCACACTGAGGTTTTCAAGGTTTTTGGGTAGATGTCCAGAAGAGGGATTGCCAGATCATTATGGGAATTCTATTCTTAGTTTTTTAAGGCACCTCCATACTGTTCTCCACAGAAGTTGTAACAGTTTGCATTCCCAGCAGTAGTGTATGAAGGTTCCTTTTTTCTTGACCCCATCTCCAACACTTATTGTTCCTTGTCTTATTGATAACTCACAACTTACAGTTGCAAGTTGTTATCTCATTGTGGTTTTGATTTGCATTTGCCTGATAGCTAATGAGGATGAGCATTTTTTCATATGTCTGCTGGCCATTTGTATTTCTTCATGGGAGAAGTGTCTGTTTAGTTCTTCTGCCCACTTTTCAATTGGGTTGTTTGTTTTTTTGTTTTTAATTCTTATTAGTTCTTTATATATTTTAGATATTAGAACCTTATCTGATACGTTATTTGCAAATATTTTCTCCCATTCAGTTGGCTGTCTCTTTGCCTTGTTGATGGTTTCTTTTGTTGTGCAGAAGCTTTTTAGTTTGATATAGTCCCATTCATTTATTTTTGCTTTTGCTTCACTTGCCTTTGAGGTCAGGTTCATGCAGTCTTCCTTGAGTCCTAGGTCTATAAGTTTAGTACCAATGTCTTCTTCTATACAATTTATTGTTGCAGGACTTATATGATGGCCTTTAATCCATTTTGAGTTAATTTTTGTATATGGAGAGAGTTCACAGCTCAGGTTCATTTTTTTGCATATGTTTTTCCAGTTTTCCCAGCACCACCTACTAAAGAGGCTGTCTTTTCCCCATTATATGTTTTTTGCTCCTTTATAAAAAATTATTTGTCTATATATTTGTGGGTTTATTTTTGGGTTTTCAATCCTGTTCCATTGGTCTATATTTCTGTTTTTCTGCCAGTACCAACCTGTTATGACTATTGATGCTTTGTAATATAAATATAAGTCAGGGAATGTAATGCCACCAGCCTTATTCTTTTATGTAGTATTGCTTTGGCAATCGAGGTCTTTTAGGTTCCATATAAATCTAATAATTATTTTATCTATTTCACAAAAGTATGATTGAGGGATTTTGATGGGTATTGCATTAAATCTGTAGATTGCTTTGGGCAGAATGGCCATTTTAATAATGTTAAGTCTTCCTATCCATGAACAGGGCATATTTTTCCACCTCTTAAAGTCTGTTCCAATTTTTTTCAAAGGTGTCTCATAGTTTTCTGTGTATAAGTCTGTTGTGTTCTTTGTTAAGTTAATTCCCAGGTATTTCATTCTTTTTGTTGTGATAGCAAAGGGAATTGACTCTCTCATTTCTTTTTATGAGGATTCGTAGTTTGTATATAGGAATGCTGTTTATTTTTGTACATTGATTTTGTATTCTGCGACTTTACTGTATTCGTTTTTTGTTTCTAATAATTTCCTGGTGGAATCTCTGGAATTTTTTATGTAAAGTATCATGTCATCTGTAAATAGTGACAATTTGATCTCTTCTTTACCAATTTGGATACATTTTATTCCTTTCTCTTGCCTGATTGCTGTGGCTAGAACTTCCAATATTATATTCAATAGCAGTGATGACAGGGTGCATCACTGTCTTGTTCCTGATTTTAGGGAAATAGGCTTCAGCTTTTCCCCATTCAGTATGTTAGCAGGAGGCTTTTCATATATGGCCTTCATAAATTATGTTGAGATACCTTCCTTTTATATGTATTTTATTCAGTGTTTTGATCATAAATAGATTTTGTATCTTGTCAAAAGCTTTTTCTGCATCAATTGAAATGACCATATGGTGTTTATCTTTCATTTTATTTATGTGGTGTATCACATTGATTGATTTTTCAAATGTTGAACCATCCTTGTGCTCCCAGGATGAATCCCACTTGATCTTGATGTATGAACTTTTTGATGCATTGTATTCTATATGCTAATATATTTTTTAGAATTTTTGCATCTGTTTTCATCAGAGATATTGGTCTATAGTTTTCTTTTTGTGTATTGTTTTTACCAGGCTTTGGTATTAGAGTGATGTTGGCCTTATAGAATGAGTTAGGAAGTATTGCTTCCTCTTCAATTTTTGGAAGAGTCTGAGGATAGGTGTTAATCCTGCTTTGAATGCTTAGTAGAACTCATTGGTGAAACCATCTGGTCCAGGGCTTTTGCATTTAGGGGGATTATGGATAGTCATTTCAATCTCTTCACTATTGACTGGTCTATTTAGATTACTCAATTCTTCTTGGATCAGTCTGGGAAGGCTATAAGTTTCTAGAAACTTGTCCATTTTTTCTACGTTGTTAAATTTAGTGGCATAAAGTCCTTCATAATATTTTCTTACAATCCTTTGTATTTCTGTGGTATCAGTGGTAATTGCTCCCTTTTCACTTCTAATTTTGGATATTTGTGTCCTTTGCTTTTGTCCTCTGATTAGTCTGCTGACTTTGGGTTTTGTCTGCTCTTCTTTTTATAGTTCTTTAAGATGGGAAGCTTAGATGTTTGCTTGTGATTTTTCTTGTTTCTTAGGATAGGCCTGTAGTGATATAAATTTCCCTCTTATTACCACTTTCGCTCTGTCCCAATAATTCTGGTACATTGTATTTTCATTTTCGTTAGTTTCTATACATTTTTTAATCTCATCTTTTATTTGTTTTTTATCCAGTCCTCTTTTAATAAGCTGTTGTTTAATCTCCATGTATATGTGGTTTTTCTCTGCTTTCCTTTTAAATTTCATCTCCAATTTCAAAGCTTTGTGATCTGAGAATACACTTGGTATGATTTTGATCTTCTTGAATTTGCTGAGGCTACTTTTGTGTCCCAGCATGTGGTCTATCCTTGAGAATGTTCCATGTGCACTAGAAAAGAAGGAATAGCTCTTTTTGCTGGATGAATTGTTCCATAAATATCAATTATGTCCAATTGCTGTAATGTGTCATTTAGAGCTGATGTTTCCTTATTTATTTTCTATTTGGATGATCTGACTATGGCTGTTAGCAGGGTGTTTAAGTCTCCCACAATGGTTGTGTATTCATCAGTTTCTCCTTTGAAATCAGTTAGTAGTTTCTTTGTATATTTTGGTGCATCCTGGTTGGGAGTATATATATTAATTAGTGTCAAGTCTTCTTGTTGTTGTATTGTGACTTTTATCATATGTAATGTCCATCTTTGTCTTTTACTATCTTTTTTAACCTGAAGTTTATTTCATTAGATATCAGTATGGCAACTCCTGCTTTTCTCTGTTTACCATTTGATTGAAGTGTTGTTTCCCATCCTTTCACTCTGAGTCTGTGTTTGTCCTTATGGCTGGGGTGTGTTTCTTGGTGACAGCATATAGATGGGTTCTGTTTTTTAATCCAGTCTGCTACTCTGTGTCTTTTTATTGGTGAGTTCAGTCCATTAACATTTAGAGTGATGATCGATATGTGAGAATTTCCTGTGGCCATTCCTTATTTCTTTGATTGTTTTTGTTTCTTTCTTGTTGCCCCAACTTTGTTCCAATTTTTCCTGATGTTTTGTTTCAGGTCATATAGCCTCCTTCATCATTTCTTGGAGCACTGGCCTTGTGCTGGCAAGTTCCCTCAGCTTCTGTGTGTCTGAGAAGGTCTTTATTCCACTTTCATATCTGAAAGATAATCTTGCTGGATAATTTATTCTTGGCTGTAAGTTCCTCTCTTTTAAATTTCTGAATATTGAATTCCACTCCCTCCTGGCTTGCAAAGATTCTGCTGAGAAATCTGATGCCAGTCTGATGGGTTTTCCTGTAAAGGTTATAGTTCTTTTTTCCCTTGCTGCCTTGAGAATTGTCTCTTTGTTTTTAGTTTTGGACATCTTTAATACCATGTTTCTTGGAGAAGATCTGTTGGGGTCCAGGTATCTGGGGGACCTGTTTTCTTCTTGAACTTGGGGTTCCAGGTCTTTCCATAGGTTTGGAGAGTTCTCATCCACTATTTGTTTGAGTAAACTCTTTGTAGAATGCTCTGCCCCTACTTCTAATCCTATTATCCTGATGTTATTTTGTCTCATGGAGTCAGATAGTTCTTGCAGAGTTCTTTCAATCCTTTTGGTTTTCTATTCCCTCTCTTCCTCTTTCTGAGCTGTTTTCATGTTCTGATCATCGATATCACTAATTCTTTCCTCCATCTGTTTGGCCCTGTTTCCTATGGCAGTTATTTCATTTCTTACTTCTTTTATTGTAGTATTTATTTCTCGCATCTCAATCTTCCTTATGTTTTGAATTTCTTTGTCGAATTGTTCCTTTTGTTCACAGAGTTCCTTTTTTATGTCGTTCATCTCCTTTTCTATGTTGTTCATCTCAGCCATGGTACTCTGCCAGTATGATTTCTTTTCTCTCAGAGCCTTTAGAATGGCTACATTAAATTCTCTGTCACTTAGATCAGCCACTTCTACGTCTAAGAATCTGTGTTCTGGATAATTTTCATGTTCTTTCTGAGGAGTTTTAGTTTTTTAGGAATTCATCCTGTCTGCTGGGTTCTTCCTCTTTGACATGAGGGTGTTTTGTTCAGTGCCCAGATTATTTCTTTTGTGGTGTCTTGCTGTAGGGCAGACACTAGGTGGCACTGGGGGTCAAGTTTTGGGAGAGAGGGGTTGTTTATTTCTTATTTCTGGTCTCCTGCTAAGTTTGAAGGCTATGCACATATATCCCGGGGAGAGGCCAACAAAAGGCACTTGGAGGGCAGCTCCGCCTTCTGCTCTGTGCTAGGGGTGCTAGGTGATGTGGGCCGACCGACCGAGGCTGTTTCTGCTGTTCGGGGCAAATGCTGTCAAGTCCGCCTTTCTTCCTGGGCCTGATTCAGCATCTAGCTGACTGTGGGCTCACACTGCTTTTAGAACCCAGGGGCACATGAGCCAGTGTGTGCACCATCAAAACTGTGGGCCTGACCTGAGACATCCGAGTCGCCTTTGCAGCAGGCTGGGAACAGAAACTGCAGCCCTGTTTAGGAGCCATGCACATCTGTGCTGTGCATCTGCAGGAGGCTGGAAGCTGAGATGTCCTCTCTGCAGTTAAGAGTCCTCGCTCTGCCCTCCTACCACTCAAAAGTTCCAGAGGCTGGCTCCCAAACTCCATCCCCAACACACCGTTCCATAGCCCAGCTCCCCGCAGTTCTGCCACTTTGCTGGCTTTTATTCCTCGCTCCCATGCATTGTGCTGCTCCTGGATACTCAGCAGCAATCCTGTTTTCTTGCTGTCCATCTCTGCTCCCTTCCCTCTCTCCCACCCACCCCCTTCTCTCCAACCTTCAGGTGTTTACTTGCGATTCCTGGATTTCTCAGCTGCCGATTTGCCACTCAGGGTCCTCTTTCTTGGCTCCTGCATGGTCGTTCAATTGTGTTTTCTGGGAGAGGCTTTAGGGACCTCCTCTCCAGTCGCCATCTTGCCCTCCCTCCTGTATGTGTTCTTTATATGTTTTAGAAATTAGCCACTTAACAGAGGCATTGTTTGCAAATATTTTTTCCCATTCAGTTGGTTGTCTCTTTACTGATTTTTTTTTCTGTGCAAACTCTTGTTTATTTGTATAGTCCCATTCATTTATTTTTACTTTTACTTCTCTAGCCTTTGAGATCAGGTTCATTAAGTCCACCCTAAATCCGAGGTCTATAAGTTTAATACCAATGTTTTCTTCCATACAGTTTATTATTTCCGGTCTTATGTAGAGTTCTTCAATCCATTTTGAGTTAATTTTGGTATATGGTTATAGTTTGCAATTCAGATTCATTATTTTGCATGTGGTTTTTCAATTTTCCTAGCACTATTTACTAAAGAGGCTTTCCTTTCCCCATTGTATATTTTTTGTTCCTTTGTCAAAAATAATCTGTCCATATATTTGTGAGTTCATTTCTGGTTTTTTAAAAATTATGTTTCATTGATCTGTATGTCTGCCTTTCTGTGAATACCAAGCTGTTTTATTTATTGATACTTTGTAGTAGAGATTGAAATTAGGGAGTGTGATGCCTCCAGGCTTACACTTTTTTTGTAGGATTGCTTTGGTGATTCGGGTTCTTTTTTTTGTTCTATATGAATCTGGTGATTCTTATATCTATTTCTTAAAAGAATGTCTGTGAAATTTTTATGGGAATTGCATTATATCTGTATATTGCTTTAGGTAATATGGCCATTTTAACCATGTAGATTCCTCCAATCCATGAACATAGAATATCTTTCCATTTCTTTGTGTTCTCTTCAATTTCTTTTAGTACTGTCTTATAATTTTAAGTTTATAAGTCCTTCACGTTCTTATTTAAGTTTATTTCCTAGGTATTTTATTATTTTTTTGTGATCTCAAAAAGTATTGTTTTTCTCATTTTATTTCTGAAGTTTCATTGTTCGTGTATACAAATGCAATTGAGTTTTGTATATTGATTTTGCATCATGCAATTTTACCATATTTGGTTATTGTTTCTAACATTTTTCTGGTGGAGTCTTTGGGATTTTCTATATAAAGGATCATGTGACCTGCGAATAATGACAGTTTAAATTTGGATGCCTTATATTCCTTTCTCTTGCCTGATTGCTTTTGCTAGAACTTCCAATATTCTGTTGCATAGCAGTGGTGACAGGGGTCATCTCTCTCTTGTTCTTGATTTTAGGAGAATAGTTTTCAGTTTAACCTTATTCAGTATTATATTCCCTGAGGGCTTGTCATATATAGACTTTATTATGTTAAGGTACTTTCCTTTTATACTAGTTTTATTAAGTGTTTTGATCATAAATGGATGTTGTACCTTGTCAAATTCTTTTTTGCATCAATTTATATAATCACATGATTTTTATCTTTTATTTTGTTTATGTGGTGTTTCAGATTACTTTATTTGAGTTTGTTGAACCATCCTTGTGCCCCTTGGATAAATCCCACTTGTATAATATTTTTAATGCATTGTTGTATTATATTTGCTAGTATCTTGTTCAAAATTTTTGCATCTGTTTTCATCAGAGATATTGCTCTATAGTTTTCTTTATTTGTGTTATCCTTATCAGGTTTTGTTATTGGGGTAAAGTTGGCATCATAGAATGAGTTGGGAAACATTGCTTCTACTTAACTTTTTGGAAGAGTTTCAGAAGGATAGGCATTAATTCCTCTTTGAATGCTTAATAAAACTTGTTGTTGAGGATGTCTGGTCCTGGGCTTTTGCCTTTGGGAAGGTTTTGGATGATTGTTTCAATTTCCTTACTATTGAATGATCTGTTTAGATTGTCCAGTTCTTGTTTTAGTCTAGGTAGACTATATGTTTCTAGAAACCTGTCCATTTCTTCACGGTTGTTATATTTGGTGGCATATAGTTCTTCATAATATTTTCATATATTTTGTATTTCTTTGGTATCAGTCTTAATTTGTCTTCATTTATTTCTAATTTTGGTTATTTGTGTCTTTTCTTTTTGTCTCTTGGGGAGTCTAGCCAGAGGTGGTTAATTTTATTGAATATTTTTTAAAGGACGAGCTCTTTGTTGCTTTAATTTTTTCTACTGTTTTTCTGTTCTGCTCTTATTATTTCATTTAGTTCTGCTCTTATTTTTATTATTTTCTTCTTTCTGATGACTTTGGGATTTTTTTGTTCTTCTTTTTCTAGTTCTCTGAGATTGGATGTTAGGTTGTTTACTTATGATATATCTTGTTTCTTGAAATAGGCCTGTAATTATGTAATTTGCTTTCTTATTACTGCTTTTGGTTCATCCCAATAATTTTGGTACATTGTACTTACATTTTCATTAGTTTCTATGTATTTTTTAATCTCTTTTTTATTTCTTCTTTGATCCAGTTATTTTTTAAATGCATGTTGTTTAGCTGTCATGTATATGTGTTTTTATCTGCCTTCTTTTTACAATTGATCTCTAATTTCAGAGCTTTGTGGTCTTAGAATACACTTGCTATGATTTCAATCTTCTTGAATTTGCTGAGGTTAATTTTGTGTCCCAAACATATGGTCTATTTTTGAAAATGTTCCATGTTCACTAGAAGAAAGGTACAATCGTTTGTTGTCAGATGAAGTGTCCTATAAATGTCTATTATGTCCAATTGCTGTAATGTATCATTTAAGCTGATATTTCCTTAATAATATTCTGTTTGGATGATCTCTCTTGGCTGTCAAGGGGATGTTCTGGTTTTCTAGTATAATTGTATTTTTGTCAGTTTCTCCTTTTAGATCTGTTAGTAGTTGATTTGTAAATTTTGGTGCTTCCTGATTGGGGGCATATATCCTTTTGAATGTCATGTCCTCTTTCTGTATTGTCCCCTTTGTCATTGTGAAAATCTCATCTTTGTCTATTATTACATTTTTATCCTGAAGTCTGTTTCATCAAGTTTAAAAATGGCTACTCCTGCTTTTCTCTGGATGCCATTTGCTTGGAATATTGTATTCCACTCTCCCACTTTGAGACCATGTTTGTCCTTGTGGCTGAGGTGTGTTGTGTCTCTTGGAAACAGCATATGGATGAGTTTTGTATGTTACTCATACAATAGGCATTTTACTCTGTACCTTTTTATTGGTGAATTCAGTCCCTTTACATTTAGGGTGATGATAAATATGTGAAGATTTCCTGTAGCAATTTTATCTTCTGATTTTTTGGTAGCTTGGTGTCTTGTTTTTCCCTTTGCTTTTTTTTTTTTTTTTTGGAGATGGTGGGGTGGCCTGGGAATTGAATCCAGGCTGTGGCGTGGAGAGAGGCCGAAGCCTAGCCACTACACCACCAGTGAACCCCTCCTTTCCTTTTTTTCTGACAGTTCTTTTAGTTTATAGTGTTCTATGACTTTTATTTCGTTATATCTTTTTTATTTTGTATATTTTTTGGTTATGTGTCTGAGTTTTGAAGTTTGTTTTGTTTTTTTGTTTTGTTTTGTTTTGTTTTTAGTAGTTGCTGTGAGATTTACGAAAAAGAAAGAATTATGTATGTTGTGGCTTCTTTTCTTAAGCATGCTTCTTATTTCCATTCTATTTTGGAAATTAAACCTTTACTTCCTCTTTTTTATGTTTTTGTTGTGCCAACATTTACCCATTTATTTTGAGGTTTTGTTTCAGGTCAAATCGCCTCATTCTGTATTTCCTGAAATGTCAGCTTTATGTTAGAGAATTCCCTCAGCTTCTCCATGGCTGAATTGGTCTTTATTCCTCCTTCATATGCTGGAGAAATTATTCTTGGCTGGTTAACTTCTTTCTTTCAATATTGTAAATTTTGTATTCCACTTTCTCCTGGCTTGTAAAGTCTCTGCTGAGAAATCTGATGACAGCCTGAGGGGGTTTCCTTTATAGATTATGATCCTCTTTTCCCAGGCTGCCTTTAGGATTCTTTCTTTGTTCTCAAACTTTAATATTTTCATTGTAATGTGCCTTGGAGAAGGTCTGCTAAAATTCAGATACTTGGGGGTTCTTTTTTCTTCTTAAATTTAAGGTTCCAGTTTTTTGTAAAGGTTTGAATAATTTGCATCGACTATTAGTTTAAGTTGTCTTTGGATTTCAGTTCTGCCCCTTCTGGGACTCCTATTATTCTTATATTGTTCTTCCTAATGGTGTCAGACATATCTTATATAGTTTTTTCCTTTCTTTTGACTCTCAAATTTCCTTCTTCTTTAATCTGTGACAATTCCATATTCTTGTCTTCCAAATCACTAATTCTTTCCTCCATCTAGTTAGCCCTGCTTCCTATGCTAGCTAATTCCATTTTCATTTTTTTATTGCAGTTTATCCCCAGAATTATTCTGTTTTTCTTTTTCATAGTTTCAATTTTTTGTTAAAGTGTTTCCTTTGTTCACAGATTTCCTTTGTGAGCTCATTTAGCTTCCTCTGTGTGCTACTTCAATTTTATTTGATCTTTCTGAGCATTTTTAGAATTGCAGTCTTGAATTCTGTGTCATTTAGATCATATAATTCTGTGTCTTCCAGTTTCTTTTCTGGATTTTTTTTTTTTTTGCAGCTTTGTTCCCTAGGGTACTCATTGTTCTTTTCCTTGGCATAAGAGCTTTTCCTTTGGAAAATGTGAAGAGATTTTTTTTTTTGCTTCCCAGTTGGTGTTGCTGCTGTGTCTTACAATATTTTCTCTTGTCTATTCAGTCTTCTCACACTGGGAGTTTCCCTGGGAGGTGAGCTTCTCTACTTTGATCTTGTTGCCTTAATCTCAGTGTACTTCTTTTTGTGGATGATGTGGTGGATGAAAATATTCTATGCTTCTGGAATCCCAGTGCAGGCTGGAGCTGTTTTACCTGTGTGTTCTAGTTTCCCTGAGCCCCACTGCCAGTTTCAGTTGGAAGGGTAGGGGCAGGGGGTTTTTTTTGGTAGAAGAGTATGTGTAGCTTTGTTGACTGCATTTTGTGATGGTGGTTTCTCTTTTTGTGGCTGATCCCAGCTCTAGGTGGAGTTGGGGAGGTGAGACTTGGGAGAAAGTTGGGGGAAGCCACCAGGCTCTGCATCCACAGGTTTCACCTAGCTCTAAGGGCAGTGCTGATTTCAAATGCTGTGTGACCTAAGAATGCACCCTTCCTGGGCACTAGTTTGAGCTGCAATGTTGTCTACCCACCAAGAGCAGAAAGGGCTGCTGTGGATGTGCACATTTGTGTCTGTCTTTCTTCCTTCTCCCAAGCCTGTGCCTCACCTGGGCTTGTGATATGTCCTGGTCAGTGTTTCCATGGCCTCTGGCTCTCAGTCTGCAACTCACCCAGGGCTGCCCTGTGGCTGGGTCACCACTGTTGTGACCCTCAGCTCCCAGTTCTGAGATCCTCTAGGCCTGCACCTGTACCCACACATGCACTTCTGCTGTGGCCGTAAAAAGCCCAGGGCCATTTAAGGCATCATATAAGGCACCACTGCTGTGGCCCTAACTCTCCCAAGTCTGTATGTTCAGGGCCTAGGTCACCCAGGGCTGCTTTGATTCTTTGATTCTCTAACTTGATCATATGTGCTTAACTAGTAAACCACTAGCCATTTTAGTTGAAACACCTGAAGTAGTGGAAAAAACATTGAATTTGCATTCTGGTCACAGCTTCATTGCTGTGTAAGCAATTAACAATTTCTCTGAGATTCACTTTCATCCTGTTAAAAAAAAAAAGAGAGAGGAGGACATCTGGAATAATGGAAGAAGGTGCTCAGTGGATCCTAACAATTGAACTGCTGAAAATAATATAAAACAATCATTTAAAAAAATTAGAATGCTACAGACAGATGTCAAACATGACTATTTTTGATAAGGAAAACATATGACCATTATGATAGATAAATAAGACAGGGCTGGAATGGGGAGGAAGGAGAGAAGAGAATGTTAGTAATACTTTAGAGAAGGTTAGGATGGACACACATGTCTAGGTAGAGGCCAGGATAAGTGCAGGCAGAAGGAGACACTGGTTTTTATATAGATCAAACAAAGAAGTAGAAGCAGAAGGAATTTTATAAATTGTTTGTTCATATAAAATAAGTTAATAAGTAATATATGAAAAAAATGAAATCTCTGGATATTATTTTAAGGGCATACAGCCAGTGAAGAAACATTCATTCAAGTAAGTTTACTGTATCTCTGAAAGAAAAGCAAAAAACTTTCCTCCCCTTTCTAGCTCTGTGTTATCGAAGCTCTAACTTGGGCAACCAAGAAGACAGGAGCTTCCTCTTTCTCCACACTTTCCAATCTAGGGCTGTGGTTTCAACACAGGAAGATCAAGATGCAAGTGTTTCTTATTTCCCCAGCATCATGTTGTAGAAGTTCTATTTCTGACAAGTGTGGCAAAAAGGGCTTCATACTTCTTCCCCCACCAATCTCCTACTTGTTGGATGGAACCTCTATCCCAGGTGCAGCAAGCTAAGAATACTGGCCAAATTATCCCCATACCAGCTTGCTCATAGTGTAAAGATACCAAGCCCAGAGAGGCAAATGAAGAAGATCAGAGGTTGCCACCTCCCACCCATACCAATCTCATAGGGTGAGGTTGTCACTTCAGGAAAAGTAGGCCTTAGGCCCCATCTCCAGTGCATACATATTCTGCCCCAGGGAAAATGGCAGGCCATAATGGTGAAGAGCTCCATAGCTGTTTTTGAGGGTACTAGCTTTATTTGGAACAGAGTATGGAGAACTCTATATCTAAGGGTGTTCTGGAAAACAGTGGAGATCTTGGTGGAGGACAAAAAGAGGCTGGTAAATTCATGAAAGACACAAAATAGCAGAGCAGTCACTTTATGAGAGAAAATCAGAGAAACAGTTAAGAAAAGCCTTCCTAGCATCATAATAAAATCTGTTGGGTTGGAAAAGCTGTGAGAAAGTGTTAGACTACTTCCACTCAGGAGCAATTAGAGGAGAAGATGAACCAAATCTGAAATCATCCCCAAGCAACACATAGACTTCTTAACACAGGACAAAAGCCTTACTAGCACAGGGGGCTTGAATACACCTCTAACCAAACACTGAACAATAAACTATTCTGACCAAGATGTGACTCCTAGGAAGCCAGGTCTACAAATAATATTGTAGTCATCCCTGGCAGTCTGTGAGATTGTGTGTGCCCAAGGCTGTGCTCTCTTAGTAGTAAAGAGAGACCTCTCACCTACTAGTCCCTGACTGAACATGGGACAAAAAAAATGACTCCCTGAACTGTGATAGTAGCATTTCACACACACACACACACACACACACACACACACACACACACACACACAATGGTAAAGGAAAAGGATGTAAATAGCTAAGTGTGCTTAAGTGCAAATATTTTCTTTAAAGTGGCTTATGCTCACTCAGGAGTGAGTACTAGCTATCCAGGCTAAAAGAAAAAATGGAAAAAAATCTGAGGAAGGACATCATAGGCTGCATAATGTAGAGAAAATAGATTTTGCAAATATAGTCCAGCCAATTAACTAAACAAATAAACAATTCACCAAGCAATAATAACAAAACAAAAATAAAAACAACTCCTGAGGGAGGATCAGTATACAGAGTTACTGCAATATGTTATCCTCAATGTCCAGTTATCAAAAAAAAAAAATATAACACCTGCAAAGAAATATATATATATATATATATATATATATATATATATATATATATATATGTGTGTGTGTGTGTGTGTGTGTGTGTGTGTGTGTGTGTGTGTATGTGTGTATGTGATCTGTGTGTATGTGTATCTCCTATATATAGGAGAAAAAACAGGCAATGTACTTTGCCTTTGAGGTATCCTAGATGTTGGCTTTACCAGAAAGAGACATCAAAGTAGATATTATAATTATGTTTAAAGAAAGGATACCAATGTTAAAGAATTAAAAGAGGATATGATGACAATGAATCATCAAATAGAGTCTATAAATGAAGATATGGAAATTATTTTTAAAAATCAAATGAAGATTCTGGAGCTGAAAACTATAATAATTGAAATGAAAAATTTATTAGAAGAAAACAACAGTAGGTTTGAGGTACCAGAAGAATCATTGAATTTGGAGATAGATCAGTAGAGATTATGCAGTGTCTTAGTCCATTTTGCCTGCTATAATAAAACATAGACTGAGTGGCTTGTAAACAACAAGAATTTATTATTCACAGTTCTGGAGGATGGAAAGTCTGAGATTAGGTGACATATTTGATGTCTCATGAGGGCCCACTTCATGCTTCATTGACAACCATCTATTCATTGTGTCCTCACATAGAGGAAGGTCTGAGGGGTCTCTCTGATGTCTCTTATATTGAGGCATAAATGCCATTCATGGGGGTTTTACCCTCTTGGCCTAATCCTCTCCCAAATGCTCCACTTCTTAATACCATATCATTGGGAGGTTAGGATTTCGACATTCAGAACACAGCTTGCAATCTGAAGAACAGAGAGAGACTAAAAATGATGAAAATTAAACAGATCTTCAGAGAAGTATGGAACATCACTTAACATCCCAAACTACTGCTGCTGTTGTTGTTAATTGTTTCCCTGTGACTCATTTCATGCTAGTTATTTCTTTAAGAGTAAGGATAAAAATACACAGTCACACTTCCTAATTTTTTAAGAGAAAGGTTAAACACAGCTGATTCATACAGGCTTAAAAGAAGATGAGTGGATTTGTTTGTTACTTATAACCATGATCGTCTCATATATTTGCCAATTTGTGAACTAATGAAATAATTCCTTGTTAGTAGAGCTAAATTGTACATTTCTAAGCTAGAATTTGGGAGCAAATTTGCCAAAATTTAAGCCACATTTTAGAATTTTAGGTAAATTAGAAATTTAACTGTCACATTATTTTACTATCTCAGATAGCTATTATGTATCTGTTGTGACTTTTACAGAAATTATTTCATGTTTAAATAGATAAAACTAAAAAATGATTAGAACAATAATCTAGCTCTAACAAAAGAAAGCAAAAAGTAAAGCATAAAAGAAGCAAATTACTTTTATGTTACCCCCCAAAATTAATTTCCAGACTCTTATTTTAAGAAATTATCCACAGAGAAGATCAAAAATACCAGTTTTGTTCAAGGAAGGGTGCCTACAATCTCAGCTTTTCAAATTACTGACTAAAAGCTGGCTATTTTTAGAAATGGATGGACTGGAAACAAAATGGAAAATACTATATTTGGTTTCTTGTATAAAATCATTATTCTGTCACACATAGACCACTATGTTAAGGTCTAGGGAAGATTCAGGGGGAAAAGTGAAATGAGAATGTTTCCATATAGTTTTATATAAGGGAGAGTAGCAGAATAATATACGAAAGAGAAAAGTCCCAACCGATATGTAAAGAATAGTTGTTATACAAATTATATGAAGCTATAAGAAAAGATGACACACCATAATTTACAACAAAATGGATGGACCTGGAGATCATCATGTTAAGTGAAATAAGCCAGGCAGAAAAAACCAAAAACTGTATGACTTCACTCAAACGCGAAATATAAAACTGAAAGCAACAAAGGAAACAAATGAACAAACAAAAAACCCATAGACACAATCAATAGTTTAGTGTTTATTTAGAGATAAGTGGGGAGGGGATAGGAGAAGGGGGAGGGGTGGGAGAGGAAGGAGTGGGAGCTAAATATGTGGTGATGAAAAGAGAACTCACACTAGGTGGTGAACTTATTATACAACAGGTTGACAATGTACTGTAGAATTGTACACCTGGAACCTATGCAATTCTTGCTAACAAATGTCACCCCAATAAGTCTAATAATAAAAAAAGCAAAAACAGCACTGTGTTACTAGTTAGAGGGCTACAGTGTGAGGTTGTTGGCTAATTCTGAAATATTGGCAGTATAGTGCATCTTCTTAAGTCCTGGAGAAGAAAGTGTTAAGATACACAAAATTAAAATTAAAAGCAAAGAAAAAAAGAAATGAACAAACAAATAACCCATGGACACAATTGATAGTTTAATGTTTATTTGGGGACGAGTGGGTTAGGGAGGGGAGAAAGGGGAGGGGGTGGGAGAGGAGGGGGGAAGCTAAATATAAGGTGATGGAAAGAGAAGTCACATTAGGTGGTGAACTTATTATACATCAAGTTGACAATGCAC
>PVJL010009848.1:0-17591 GCA_004026885.1 Lyroderma lyra | reverse complement strand
TAAGTAGCAAAAGAAATGACAATCAACATAGCACAGTTGTTAGAAACACAAACTCTAGAGTCAGACTGTCTAGTGTCTAAGCCTGGATTTACACTTTAGTAGATGTATAACCCTGGGCAGGTTACTTACCTTCTCTATGCTTCAGTTTCCACACCTATAAAACGGAGTGATAATATTATCTACCACAATAGGGTTCCTATGAAGATTAAATGAATAAATATTCCTACACAATAAGCACTATAAAACTGTTCATAAAATTTAAAAATAATTTTAATAATGATGACTATGTTTTTCAGAGAACATGACGGTTCATATATCACATTTACAAACTTTATCTTATTTAATATCCTCTGGTAAATGCATAATAATTCCATTTTAGAGGTGAATAAACTAAGTTCTAATGACAATAAATAATTACAACAATCACTAACATGTACCTAGTATCTATAATGTACCAAGAACAGTACTAATCTGTTTACATAATTTTCTCTTAATTTTTAAAATATCTCTGCAAGGTAGGGACTTTCCTGCATATGTATATGTAATATATATATATATATATATATATATATATATATATATATAATATGTATACATCATATTATATATATACATAGAGTATAATACATACTTATTATTTTCATATACATATTATTATGTTTACTTGTTGGAACCATTTGAGAGTAAGTTGTGGACATGATGACACTTGATCCCTAAATACAGGGTCCAGCAGAAATAACACCCTTTTAAAATTAATGATGTTAATGCAGTTATAACATTGTTATGTTACAGAATTACATGCTTATGATTTTGTAAATAAAATAGGAGTGTTATTTGTGCTGGACCCTGTTCTTCACTGTGTATTTACTAGAAGCAAAAACATTATCTGACATAATAACAGTACTATGAGCAAATCAGTAAATTAACATCACTGCAATATTATTTATCCATCTATGTATCACATTCAGATTTTTCCAATTGTACCAATAATGTCCTTTATAGAAACAAATAATGTCCTTTATGGAAACACACAGTGTATTCAATTGTCACATCTATTTAGTCTCCTTTAACCTGAAACACAATCTTTCTTTATGTTTTAAGACATCGATTATTTTAACAGTACTGACTGGGTGGTGAACACACAATGCAACACAAAGATGATGTATTATAGAATCGTATACTTGAAACCTATATAATATTGTTAATTAATGCATCCCAAAATTTAATAAATAAATTTTGAAAACAGTTATGACTCCATAGAATATCTCTCAGTATGGGTTTGTCTGATATTTACTCCTCATTATATTCAGATTATGCACTTTGATCAGGAATAACACTAAAGTGATATTGGATTCCTCACCATGCATCATATCAGGAAACACATGCTGTTGTTAAGATGCATTACTGGTGATGCTAACATTGATCATTAGTTAAGGTGATATCTACCAGGGTTTTCTCACTATAACCGAACTATTTTTCCATTTGTAATTAATAACTTTCATTTGGGGAGATACCCCCAAATTATGTAAATATCCTCAAAATTTTACACACTACATTTAGTTTGTTCCTTCCTAAAACTATGGTTTCTATTATGGTTGCCAAATGATAATTTTCTAACTTTATCATTGCTTCTACATTTATCAGTTGGCTTTCTATTAAGAAGGACCTTCCCCTTCTTCTATTTCTTCACTTTTTATTTGTTTGTTTGCTTTATCAGCATAAACTCAAAAATTATTATTTTATTTTATTATTATTTATTTATATGCTCAAATTTTCCTGCATTTGGTCAGTGGAAGTTCCTTACAAATGGCTCCCTTTCCTTTTGGCATGTCCTCTTAATGTTTTGAACAGTTTCTCATTTTCTGACACACTAAGATATTATGGACTTATCTTGTGCTTTTCCTGCCTCAACCTTGAAATTAGCCATTTCTTCAAGAAGCTGGGTTCCTTTGAGAATTTAGAAACCAAGATTGGGGCACCAGATGTGCCCATTATTTGGGGGATATCATTGTTTCTTGGCCCCTTCTACTGACAAAGATAGAAAATATACACTATATTCACCCATATACATCTGTATTTATTTACTTATCTATATTTATATTAAATTCTATTAGGTCACATGGATACCTCAAAATCTAATCCAACATTACAGGGTTTATACCATTTCCCCCACTTTCTATATTTGTAACTCCCTTCTCTGATAATGAGAAACCTGGTGGTTTTATCCACAATATATCTATGTATTTGGTGAATCCTAGAAAACATAGAAAGTAATTCTGTATGGCTAACCTATGCCTCTGAGGAAAAGAAACCTACAAGCTAGAGTTCAATACTTTTTTTAGAATTTTTTTTGTCTCTAGCCTGAAGTCATGTTCAAATATGAGGGAGAACAAAAAAATCTAGAATTATCTTGTGGAGAGCAGGTGCCTTGTAGTGTAGCATTTTCCTGCTAGGTAAATGCTCCAGAAACCCATCTGCATTAGTGTAACAACTGTTATTGTTGTGAGAGACTGTGTTCATCTTCAGTAAATTTTTTGGAGACTCTGCCAATGTATTTTCCCAGTTCATGATGGGTGATTTACACAAACAATTTATGACATGAAAATGTACCTGGCACACCACACTGAGTGTTTAGCAATTTTCGACCAAAATTGGCATGATACACATGTCTCACCCTCCTTATTTACCCAATCTTGCCCTGAGTGACATTGTTTTTGTTTTTTCACAGATGAATAAAGTCCTCAAAGGGAAAAATTTTGCCTATGTGGAAGAAGTGAAACAAAATATGGCAGAAACACCAAAAGGCATCAAAATTGAAGAGTTCAAAAACTGTTTTGAGCACTAGAGGAAACATCTTAGTAGGTGTATTGCATCAAATGAAGAGTACTTTGTAGTTGACTGAAGCTTAAGCATGTAAGAATAAATACACAACTAGTAGACACTCAGGTATCATTTCTTCTATGTCACCAAGACTCCCAAAAGGAAGATAAATTTAGTTGAAGGGGTGGAGAGGGGAGAACCCAAGAGAACTGTAAGATTTTCAGTTAAACAGGCTCCTGCAATGGTAGAAGCAAAGCCCAAAAAGGGTAAATATTCAATAGAATGGTAGACAAAAGGGAAAAGGGGAATAAAGGGCTAACAGGGCAAAGTGACTAACCAAGAAACTAAAGATTGACCAGCAAAAAATAGAGAACTAAAAACAGCAGAATCCAGACTCTAATATGTATACATGATGTATTAATAGTCCCTGTGTATTTGTTCAATCATAGGAATATCTTTATTAAATATTTTGTAAATGTAAGCTTTTTTAATATCTCTAGAAACATTTTAAAGAAGGAAATGGCACTTCATCTCAGTTTTTAAGTGTATGTGCTTTTATTCAAGAGGCAAAATAATTTGCTAGTTATGTTCTTTTGTTTATTTTGTTTGTTTCTGGTTCAAACAGAGAATGGTAGAATGTTGAATAATGGAAGGGTTTGACTGTCTTGAATGTAGACTTAACATTCTGTAGGCAATACAAGCCTACTTCAGAAAGCAAGAAATTTTTAAATAAAGAATATAACCTTACACTTAAAGGAACTGATAAAAGAACATAAAAAAGCTCAAAGTTAGTAGAAGAAAGGTAACAATAAAGATCAGAGGAGAACTAAAAGAAATAAAGTCTAATACAGCAATACAGAAGATCAATGAAACCCATAGCTGGTTATTTGAAAAGGTAAACAAAATTATTAAATCGTTAACCAGCTAATCAAGGAAAAAATAGAGAGAACCCAAATAAATAAAATCAGAAATGAAAAAGAAGTGACAACAGATACCAAAAGAATACATAGGGTTTAAGAAAATAATACAAACAGTTATATACCATCAAGTTGGAGAATCAGGAAGAAATGGGTAAATTCCTAGAAACAACACTCTTTGAAGACTAAATTGACAAGAAACAATATCTGAACCAACTAACTACTACTAATGAAATTGAATCAATAATCAAAAAACTCCCAACTAACAAATATCCTAAATCTAATGGCTTTATAGGTGAATTTTACCAAACATTAAAAGAAGTATTAACACCTATTCTTAAATTATTCCAGAAATTTCAAGGCTCATTTTAACATGCCAATTTTATCCTGATGTTAAAACCAAAGACATAAGAAAATATAAAATTATAGGCCAATATCCCTGATGAATGTAGATGCAAAAATCCTCAACAAAATATTAGCAAACCAAATTCAGCAATACTTTAAAAAGATCATATGCCATGATCAAGTAGGATTTATTCCTCTGGTACAAGTTTGGTTCAAGACTCACAAATCAATTAGCACCACATTAAAAAACTGAAAGATAAAAATCATATGGTCATATCAATAAAGGAAGGAAAAGCATTTGACAAAATTCATCATCCATTTATGATAAAAACTCTCAGCAAAATGGGAATAGAGGGAACATATCTCAATATCATATAGGCCATATTTGACAAACCCACAGCTAACACATTATTCATACAAGCTAAAAGCATGCACCTTGAGACCAGGAATAAGACAAGAATAACAACTTTCAGCATAGCATTGAAATCCCTACCACAGTAATCAGAAAACAAAAAGAAATAAATGTAATCTAAATTGGAAAGAGAGAAGTAAAACTGTCATTATAGCAGATAACGTGATATTACATATAGAGAAACCATAAAGATTCCATAAAAAAAACTATTAGAAGTGATAAATAAATTCAATGAAGTTGCAGGACACAAAATTGATATTCAGAAATTGGTTGCATTCTTTATAAACCAATAATGAACTGTCAGAAAGAGAAATGAAGAAAACAATTCAATTTATAATTGCACCAAAATAAAATACCTAAAAATAAATCTAACCAATAAATTTAAAAACCTGTACATGGAAAACTATGAGAAACTGAAGAAAGAAATTGAAGACGATACAAATAAATAAAAACATATACCATACTTATGAATAGGAAAGATTAACATTGTTAAAATGTTTATATTACTCAAAGCAATCTTTAGATTCAATGCAATCTTTATAAAAATATCAATGACAATTTTCACAGAACTAGAACAAATAATCTTAAATACATAAGACCCTGAACACCCACAGCAATCTTGAGAAAGAAGAACAAAATTGGAGGTATCAGGCTACCTGATATCAAACTATACTACAAGGTTATAGTAATCAAAAGAGCATGGTATTGGTAAAAAAGCAGACATAGATCAATGCAATAGCATAGAGAGCCCAGAAATAAAACCATGCCTATATGGCCACTTAATCTATGACAAAAAGGGCAAGAATATGCAGTGGAGTAAAGACAGCCTATTCAATAAATGATGTTTGTATATCTGGATGGATACATGGGAAAAAAATCTGGACCACCTTCTTACACCATATACAAGAATAAAGTTAAAATAGATTAAATTATTAAATAAAGACCCAAAGCCATAAAATTCCTAGAAAAGAATCATAAGCAATAAACTCTCTGATATTCTCAGTAATATTTTTCCAATGTACCTCCTCAGAAAAGGGAAGCAAAAGAAAAAATAAACAAATGGGACTATATCAAACTAGAAAGATTTTGAACAGCAAAGAAAATCATCAACAAAATAAGAAGACAGCCTACTGAATGGTTACATTCACCAATGATACATGTGATAAGAGGTTCACATCCAAGATGTATAAAGAACTCATACAACTCAACACCAAACAAACAGATAAACAATCCAATTAACAAATAAGCAGAGGACAAGAATAGACATTTCTCCAAAAGGACAGGCACATGGCCATAGACAAATTAAAAGATGCTTGACACTAATCATAAGAGAAATGTAATTTAAAATCACAAAGAAATATCACCTTACACCTCTCAGAATGACTATTGTTGATAAATCAACAAAAAATAAATGTTGGTGAGAATGCAGAGCAAAGGGAACCCTCATGCACTGTTGGTGAGATTGCAAATTGGTGCAGCCACTAGGGAAAACAGTATGAAGGTTCCTCAAACAATTAAAAATAGAACTACCTTATGACCCAGCAATTCCACTCCTGGGTATTTATCCAAAGTAATCAAAAACACTAATTTGAAAGGATATATGCGACCTATATTCACCGCAGCACTATTTACAAGAGCCAAGCTATAGAAGCAACACAAGTACCCATCAATAAATTATTGGATAAAGAAGATGTGGTACATATAGACAATAAACTATTACTTGGCCATGAAAAGAATAAAATCTTACCATTTGCTGGAAAGATAGTCTGTGTCCATGGATTGGAAGAATCAACATAGTTAAAATGGCTATATTATCCAAAGCAATATATAGATTGAATGCAATTCCCATCAAAATGCCACAGACATTTTTTTCAAAAAATAGATGAAATAATCAGATTAATATAGAAACACAAAAGATTCTGAATTGCCAAAACAATCTCACATAAAAAGAATAAGGGTGGAGGCATCACACTCCCCAATTTCAGTCTATACTACAAAGTGTCAATAATCAAGACAGCTTGGTATTGGCAGAAAACAGACACAGAGACCAAAAGAACAGAGTAAAAATCCCAAAAATAAACCAACAAATATATGGACAGATAATTTTTGAGAAAGGAGTGAAAAATATACAATGGGGAAAAGAAAGCCTTTTCAGTACATGATGCTGGAAAAATTTGAAAACCACATGCAAAAGAACGAATCTGAATTGCAAATATATATCAAAATTACCTCAAAATACATTTAAGGCCTCCAGATAAGACCTGAAACCATAAACTGTATAGAAGAAAACATTGACACTAAACTTATATACCTTGGGTTCAAGGAAGGATTCACAAACCTAACCTCAAAAGTAAGGGAAGTAAAAGCAAAAATAAATGAATGGGACTATATCAAACTAAAAAGCTTCTACATAGCAAAAGAGACAATCAACAAAGCAAAAAGGCAGCCAACTGAATGGGGGAAAATATTTGCAAACAATGCATCTGATAAGGGGCTAGTGTCTAAAATATAAAAAGAACTTGAACAACTCAATAAATAACCAGGCAATCCAATTAAAAACTGGCCACAGGACCTGAACAGGCACTTCTCCTAGGAAGACATACAAATGGCTACCGATATGTGAAAATATGCTCAACTTCACTAGCTATTAGGAAAATGCAAATCAAAACCACAATGAGATACCACCTCACACCAGTTTGAATGGGTATAATCAACAAGACAAGGAATATGAAGTGTTGGAGAAGGTGTGGGGAAAATGGAACTGTCATACATTACTGGTTGGAATGAAAACTGGTGTAACCACTATAAAGGACAATATAGAGGTTCCTCAAAAAATTAAGAATAGAGTTACCATATCACCTGGCAATCCCACTTCTGAGTATCTACCCCACAATTTTGAAAACCTTAGTGGGCATAGAAATATGTACCCCAATTTTCATTGCAGCACTATTCACAGTGGCCAAATCCTGGGAACAGCCAAATTGTCCTTTGATAGAAGACTGAATAAAGAAGCTGTGGTACATATATACAATGGAATATTACTAAGCCATAAGAAAAGATGAAATAGGGCCATTTATGACAACATGGATGGACCTTGAGACCATCATGCAAAGTGAAATAAGTCAGACAGAAAAAAAACAAGAACCATATGATTTCACTCATTTGTGGAACACAAAGTTGAAAGCAAAAAATAAACAATAATTAATGGACACAATCAATAGTTTAGTGGTCAGTGGTTATCTGATGGTATGGGGGGAGGGTTGTGGGAGAGAAGGGATGCAGTCTCAAATATATGTTGATGGAAAGAGAACTGACTCTGGGTGATGAACATATAACACAACCTATAGATGATGTACTGTGGAGTTGTACAGCTAGAACCTATGTAATTTTTATAACCAATGTCACCCCAATAA
The DNA here is from genome assembly GCA_004026885.1 of Lyroderma lyra. Classification (NCBI taxonomy): domain Eukaryota; kingdom Metazoa; phylum Chordata; class Mammalia; order Chiroptera; family Megadermatidae; genus Lyroderma; species Lyroderma lyra. The sequence goes on along the minus strand of PVJL010009848.1, from coordinate 9,684 downwards.
ATTTAATAGTAAAAAGAAAAACATTTTACCATTTGCAACAACATGGATGGACCTAGAGTATATCATGTTAAGTAAAATAAATGACACTGAAAAAGTCAAGTACCATACAATCTCACTTATATGTGGAATATAAAAAAAAAAATCAATGAACAAAAGAAACAGAAACAGACTCACAGATACAGAGAATAAAGTGATGGTTGCCAGAAGGGATGAGGTTTGAGAAACTAAGTGGAAAAGGTGCAATGATTTTAAAAATATAAATTAGTCGTTCAAAAATAGTCACAGGGATGTAAAGTACAACATAGAGAATATAGTCAATAATGTTGCAATAACATGTATAGTGCTGGTAGAACTAATCAGGAGGATCACTGCACATATTATATAAATGTCTAATCATTATGCTGTACACCTGAAAGTAATATAAAATAATAATTGAATGTCAACTTTAACAAAAAGTAAATAATGTAAAAAATCTGTGGTCATTATACACATAAAACCAATATTCACAGAATATCAACCATTAATACAAGGGCAGTTTAGAAAGTATCCAGCCATGTAATAAGAAAAATAGAGGAATTAATGGCTGTTTACTTTTTTCTGGATAGCCTTCATATATATTTAAAACATCTAATGTGATAGAACTTCTGTAGTAGGTAAGGCACCACAACCAAAAAATCAGATATGAAAAATTTTTTGCATTTATTTTTTTCTCAAATCAGTCTAAATCTGATTCTGAATAGAAATTTTGTTATGTTGTAGGGAAACTTGTTTAATGTTAAATATAATCAGCCACTAATTTTGGGAGTGAAGCAAGAATGTTTCTCCTTACCACTTCTTTTTGTTTGTTTGTTTGTTGTTTTTTGTTTTTTTTTTTCCCTAAGGAGGGATTGAACCCAGGCCATGGCAGTGAGAGCACTGAAGACCAGCCACTACACCACCAGGGAACCCCTTACCACTTCTTTTTATCATTGTTCCAGGTAATGCAGTAAGACAAGGACATAAAAATTATACATATTAGGAGGGAAGGAATAATAATGTCTTTATTCACAGATGACATTATTTTTTATATAGCACATCTGAAGTAATTATCAACAACAAATAAAAAAATTAATAAGTGACTATAGCACAGCTGCAGATACAAAAATCAATCACTTTCCTAAATACCAACAATGAACACATAAAATTTGAAATAAAAGTACAATACTATTTATATTAACACCTCTCAAAATGAAATACTTAGATATAAATCTAACAAATTATGTACAAGATCATTCTGTATGAGGAAAACTACAACACTCTGATGAATAAAATCAGACAAGAACTATAAATAATGGAGAGGTAGTTCATGTTCATGAATAAGAAGACTCAGTGTTGTCAAGATGTCAGTTCTTTACTGACTGATCTATAGAGTCAATGAAGCCTCAATCAAATCTTAACAAATTATTTTTTGGAATATGACAAACTGATTCTAAAGTTTATATGGAGAAGGAAAAGATCTAACACAGCCAACACATTACTGAAGAAGAAAAAAGTTAGAAGAATGACACTACCCAACTTTATGACTTACTATAAAGCTACAGTGATCAAGACAGTGGCAAAACAATAAACAAATAGATCAAAGGAACAGAATAGATAGCTTGCAAAACTAAAACCAAATGATTTTTGACAAAGAAGCAAAAGTAATACAATGAAGCATAGCCAGTTTTTTCAAGTAATTTTGCTTGGCATATGGACATACATCCACATACAAAAACAAACCAAACAAACAATAAATCTAGACAAAGAAAGACCTTATACCTTTTACAAAAAATAACTCAAAATGGATCACAGACTTAAATTTAAAATGCAAAATCAAACCACCTAAAATATAACATAGGAGAAAATCTTGATGACCTTGGATTTGGTGATGACTTTTAGATACAACTCCAAAAGCATCAACCATGAAAGAAATAATTGATAAGCTGAGCTTCATTAATTAAAATATTCTGCTCTATGAAAGACAGAATCAAGAGAATAAGAAGACAAGTAAAAGACTGGGAAAAATGTTTGCAAAAGACATCTAAATTATGCAAAGCACTCTTAATTTAACAATAAGAAAACAAAACATCCCAATTAGGAAATGGGCCGCTATAATGATGAATTTCTGTATTTTCTGTTAAATATTTCTGTGGACATAAAACTGCTGTAAAAAATATTTATCATTAAAAAGAAATGTGCTTTGAAGCCACAAAAAATCTTGGAGGAAACTTAATATCTGAAAAAGTTATGTGCTCTATGATCCCAACTATCTGATATTCTGGGAAAGCAAGACTATGGAGATCAAAAAATGATCAGTGTTTACCAGGGGCTAGGATTGAGGGGAAGATAAATAGGTAGAGTACTGAGGATATTTAGGGCAGAAAGACTACTCTGTATAATACTATAGTGGTGGATACATGCCTTTATATATGATGGCTGTCCAGAAAATATCTAGCCATAAATGTCTCTATTATTCATACAACATGGCTGGATGCTTTCCAGACAACCTTCATGTATGTCCAAATATATAGGATGTATCCCAAGAGTGAACCCTTTGTTATAATAATGGACTTTGGATGATGATGATGTGTCAGTATAGGTCTATCACTTGTAACAAAGGTACATGGTGGTGGGGGATGTTGATAATGGAGAAGGTTATGCATGTGTGGTGGCAGGTGATATATAGAAAATCTCTGAACCTTATGCTCAATTTTACTGTGAACCTAAAACTGCTCTAAAAAAATTTAAGTATACTATAACTTTAACAAATGAAGTTAATATTTTAAATCTGACAACTCGTCACACTTAATGTGTCCTCTCAATGACTATCTACATTTTTTTCTTCAGCACCATTCCTAGAAGAACAGAAGGCAACAATTAGGTAATGCTCAATCATTTCCTATTAGAAAACAACAGAATTAATTTTGCAAGACCTGCATTAGCCACTTTTATTACCTGGTTTTATACCAAAGCATGATCATGTCACTACAAGAAAACAAAAAAATAAACCAATATCTCTGAAGAATATAAATGCAAAAATTCTCAACAAAATAGTAGCAAAACAAGTTCAATAGCACAGCAAAACAAATGATGTTCAACATATGTGAATAAAGAAATGTTATACACTACGTTAATTGAATAAAAGATAAAAATTATATGATCATTTCAATAGATGCATAAAAACATTTGAGGAAATACAACACCTTTTTATGATAAAAACTCCCAACAAATTGGGTTACAGAAGAAAGAGAACCTTAACACAATAAAGGCAATATGTACGAGGTCTGACAATTAAGTTCAGGAACTCATCCTAGAAAAAGTGCTACATACATCATTGCTGAATATCACAATGATCACATTCTGAGTACTCTCCTTGGGAAGCTATGCAATGATGCAAGCACCTAGTCCACTCTTCAAAGCAATTTTGGTAACCTTTTTCTGGAATGATCATCAAAACTGTCATCATATTACCTTTGATGTCCTGAATGTCATCAAAATGTCTTCTTTTCAATATTTTCTTCATTTTCATGTAAAGAAAAAAGTCATTGGGGACCAGATCTGGTGAGTTGGAAGAGGTTCCAATACACTTATTTCTGTACTGGCTAAAAACTTCCTCATAGAGAGTGTCATGTGAGCTGGTGCATTGTCCTAAAGAGCCATGAGTTGGTGAAAAGTTCAGATTGTTTTTACCTAACTTTTACACACAACCTTTTCAGCACTTCCATATAATAAGTCTGGTTGACTGCACAGTTGGTACAAATTAATAATAAACAATCCCTCTGACATCAAAAACATGTTAGCAACAACATTTTGACTCTTGATTTGAACTGACAGAACATTTTTGGTCATGGAGAATTGACTGTCTTCAATTGTGCACTTTGACACTTTGTTTCAGGATCGTATTGGTACACTCATGTTTCATCACCAGTGATAACATGGCCCAAAGCATCATCTTGCCTCTCCAAAACGTCTTGGCAAACTTCAACTCTCTTTTGCTTTTATTCATTGATGAGCTCCTTTGGGACCATTTTTGCACACGCCTTTTTCATGCCATTTTCAGCTAAGATTTTTCTTTTTCTATTTTGATGTTTAGTTGGTCTACTATGTTTGCCACAGTCAGCTAATGAATTTTGATGCACAATTCAATGAGACTTTGCAAAGTTTTCATCAGTTCTGCTCATTACTGGCCACCCCAAACTGTCTTTATCAGTGATGATTTTTCTCCCCTCAAAAAATATATATAATACACTTGTACACTGATGTTTTCTTCATGGCAATATCCCCATAAACTTGGACTAACATGTCCCTGACTTCACTTCCTTTCTTGCCAAGTTTAACAAGTAATTTAATATTTGTTTGTTGCTCTAATTCAAGTTCTGATACTGTCACAATGGCACACAAAAACACACACCAACTATAATGGATGCCACTCAGCAAGGCACCACCACACATCAATGTGAACACAGTTGTTACAAACAGATATACCAAGGTTATAAAACCTTAAGAACTTGTTTGTACAGTGCTTTCAATGTAAGTGCATGGTCACAAGTTTGTGAACTTAATTGTTTAACCTCACATAGTACAACAAGTCCACAACTGACATCATATTCAATGGTGGAAAGTTAAAAATTTTTGCTGTAAGCTCAGGAATAAAACAAGTGTATCCACTCTCACCACTGTTATGCAAACATGGTACTGGGAATTCTAGCTACAGCAATTAGGGAAGATAACAAAATTAAAAGTATCCTAATCAGAAAGTAAGAAATAAAATTATCTTTATTTGTAGATGATATGATCTTATATAGAAAAACTCCTAAAAAGTCAGTCAAAAAACTATTAGAACTAATCAATAAATTCAATAAAATTGAAGGATATAAAATCAACACACTGAATTTAGTTGTATTTCTATAACTAACAATGACCTAGCTGAAAAATAAAGTAGTTTCATTCACAATAGTAAAAAAAAGCAAAAACAAAACAAAACAGAAAAATAAAAACTACTTAGTAACTATAATCATAGAGATGAAAAATCTCTACACTGAAAATTATAAGATTCTGATAAAAAAAAAATTGAAGGAGATGCAAACAAATGGAAAGGTACCCTGGTCATAGATTAGAAGAATTAATATTGTTAAAATGGCCATACTACCCAAAGCCATATATAAATTCAATGCAATTCTCATCAAAATTCCAATAGCATTTTCCAAAAATAGAAAAAAGTATCCTAAAACTTGTATGAAACCGCAAAAGTTCCTGAATACTCAAAGTAATCATTAGAAAGAAGTCCAAAGCTGGATGCATCACACTTCCTGATTTCAAACTATTCTACAGAGCTATACCAATCAAAACAGTATAGCACTGTCATAAAATAGACATATGGACCTATGGAAGAGAATGAAGAGCTCATAAATAACTCCCTGCATATACAGTCAACTAATATTTGATATGGGATCCAAGAATACTCAATGGGAATAAAATAGTCTCTTCAATAAATGGTAATGGAAAAACCGAATAACTACATACAAAAAAAATGAGCTCTTATTTATACACTCACAAAAATTTACTTGAAATAGATTAAAGACTTAAATGTAAGACCTGAAGCTGTAAATCTCCTAGAAGAAAATATATGGAATAAACTCATTGACATTGGTATTGGCAATAATTTTTGGATATAAAACCAAAAGCAAAGAGAAAACAAAAATGCATAAGTGGGATTACATTAAACTAAAATTTTTCTGTATAACAAAAAAAAACAATTAACAAAATAAAATATAATTTTAGGAATGGAAGAAAATATTTACAAACAATATATCTGACAAATGTTAATATTCATAATACACAAAGAATCCATAAAACTCAACAACAATAAAACAAATAACTTAATTTTTCTTAAAGGGCTGAGGACCTGAATAGACAAGTGTTAAAAGGAGATACACAAATGGCCATCAAGTATGTGAAAAGATGCTCAACATTGCTAATCATTAGGGAAATGCAAATCGAAACCATGATGAGATATAACCTCACATCTGTTAAGATTTTTATCATCAAAATAGCAATCACTTTAATGTTTTTTTAATTTCAGTTATTATCATCACTATTTTAATTCAAATCCTTGCTGTAATATGCCAAAATGCATCAAATCATCTCCTAAGCATTTCCTTTTTTATAATTCCTTTTATATTCATATCCAAAGCTTTCATTTTTTTTTTTTTACATTTTTATGATTATGTCACTTCCCTGCTCAAAATGTATCAAGGACTCTGTTGAACAAAGTACAAACTCTTTGCAATGAATTTATGTCCCTGTACTTTCTGATCCCAATGTATAGCACTTTGTTCACACATTTATTAGAGCCCTGATTAGAGTGTTGGGTAATTATCCAGTAATGTGCCTGTCACCCACATTCATCTTAGTAGGTCTGGGCCTAGATCATATTGGATGTTCACTATATAGAGATTAATTTGAATAAAATTTTTGTGATTTGGAATCATAGATTTCACATGAGACTGGGGTGGCTGGTGAGTGGTTAATTATGGTACTTGTCCTTTATATGAAAGAGCTCTTCCTTTTTCACTTTTCTTTCTCTCTTGCTTTCTTAAATGGAAGACAAACTTTTGAGATATTGTGTATAGTTTGCTTTTCTTATAATGTCTTTGTCTGGCTTTGTTATCAGGGTAATGCAGGCTTCGCAGAATGAGTTCTCAAGTTTACCCTCTTCTAGGATATTTTGGAAAAGTTTGTGAAATATTGGAATTAATTCTTATTTAAATATTTGGGAGATTTCACCAGTGAGGCCATTTGGGACTGGGCTTTTCTTTGTGGTATTTTTAAAATGACAAATTCAACCTATTTACTTGATAGAAGTGTATTCAGATCTTCTGTTTGTTTTTCAGTCACTCTCTGTAGTAGTTGTCCTTTAGGAATTTGTCCATTTTATTTATAGTACTTAATTTGTTGGTCTATAATTATTCACAATATCCTTATATAATTCTTTTCCAATTTCTGTAAGTTTAATAGTAATATCTTTCTTTTATTCCTGAGTTTAATAATTTTAATCTTCTCTTTTTTTCTCTTGGTAAATCTAACTAAATATTTGCCATTTTTCTTTGTTATTGCAAAAAATGATTTTTGAATTTATTAATTTTTTTATTCTTTTTCTATTCTCTATTTCATTAATTTATGCTCTGATTTTTAATATTTCATTCCTTTGGCATACTTGGGGTTTATTTTACTCTCTTTTTTCTAGTTTCTTAAATTGGAAGGTGAGGTTACTTGTTTTAGATTTTTCATTTTTTAAAATACAAGTATTTATAGTTCCCTTAAGTTTAGCTTTGCTGCACTCCATAAGTTTTTGTTTGTTGTGTTCTCATTTACAATAATCTCAAAATACTTTCTCTTGTGATTTCTTCTTTGAGTCATTGTTTATTTGACATGTGTTATTTAACTTTTACTTATTTGTGGTTTTCCCAAATTTCCTTCTGTTGTTGATTTTTACTTCTATTTCACCGTTGTTGGAAAATGTAATTTGACTGACTTCAATCTTTTTTAATTTATTGAGATGGCTTTAATTGTCTAGCATGTGGTCTATCCTGGAGAATATTTATTATGTACTTGAGAGGAATGTGTATTCTGCTGTATTTGGGTAGCATGTTTTATAAATATCTATTGGGTCTAGCTGGGTTACAGTGTTGTTAAAGTCTTCAATTATTTTGTTGATCTATCCATTATTGTTCTATTTATCTATCTTAGTTGTTATGTCTATGATTTCCAGTGAGACCTTGAGTTCTGCAACTGTTATTGAACTATTTCTCTCTCCAATTTTGTCAGTTTTGCTTTATGTACCTTAGGGCTCTGTTATTAAGTGCCTGTATATTTATAATTGCTACATGGTCTTGAGAACTTGACCTATACATCTTATCAAATGTCCCTCTTTTTCTCCAGTAACAATTTTTGTCTGAAAGTTCATTTAGATTGATATTAGTATAACCATTCTAGTTCTCTTTTTGTTACAGTTTGCATGGCATGCATATCTTTAAACAGAACTCTGAAAATTAACAAAAGGCCTTCAGCAACTCAGAGTTCTGAATAAGTTAATTCTGAAAGATTTTGCCAGTTTTGTAATTGCTTTCAGGAAATTTCAGAATTACATCCTATGCTATTTTTGCTGATTTACTACTTGACTCATTTAAATATTTTATTAAGTATCAAGTTGTGAGATAATTTCATTACTAATTTCTGACATTATTACATTGCAACCTGAGTGCCTACTCCATTTGAATAACTTTGTTAGTTGTTGGAAGTTTTTTTTTTTAACTTGAAATTTTAGAATTAGAAGAAATCATAGTTAACTGAAGTTTAAATAAAAAATATTTTAATTTAATTTCTTTCTGAAAATATTCTTATGTATAAGAATAAACTTTCATGAGCCACTCAGGGTATAGGTACTAATGAAAGCAATAGAATATTTCCATGCAGGTTGAAGAATTTACACACTTATAGGCTCATCATTCAAATATGTGCTTTGGTGTCAAACTAACCTGGGTTCATATACCTACCAATCTTATTACTACTATGTGACCTTGGAGAACTGGCTTACTTCATGTCCTTAGACATATTACATAACATCATTAATCTCCCATTTCTTCATATGTAAAATTAAAATATATAACTATTTTACAATGTTGTTGTCAGGATTAAACAAAATTGCAGATGCTCAAGATGGCTGGAAGAGAAGATAAGTGAAGGAATAAGAGTTAAGTGTTAGCCAAGAGCAGGTCACAGAGATGGGCACAGAAAAAGTATTTCATAAAACTTTATTACTTTCCCTGTTTCCTTATATAGCTATCATAAAAAAATGTTGTAAGAAACTAGGTTCAGTGTAAAACTAAGACACCCTTTCCACCAGAAGATTTGGTAGTATTTGTTAAGTAAATTACCTGACTTTCATTTGCTTATTCATTATTTGCTTTTCTCTGGGTAACAGTTAATTACAGCAACATTCCAGTAACTTGAAGGCTCTAATTGGTTAAGTTACACTTAATAGAGTTTTTACCTAGCACTAATTGAGAGTTAAGTTTAACTAGAGAAATACACTTGTAATCCTTTCAGTATATAATTTTGAAAGAAAAAGAAGTGTTAAAACAACACACTCAAAGGTCTATAATACATTTTAAATGTGACCAATTTAAGGGTCTTGAGTGGAATCAAGTATTATGTTTCAGAAAAATAAATTTTATCCAGTAAAAGTTTGTTCAAGTGAACTAAAATCAAGCTTCTCAATTTATTCATTTAGCTTTCTTTGGAATGTGTTTTTTGTTGAAACACCAGTATAAGAAGAATAAGATGGTTTCTTTTGCTGTGCAGAAGATTTTTAGTTTGATATAGTCCCATTCATTTATTTTTGCTTTTACTTCCCTTGTCTTTGAGGACAGGTTCATGAAGACTTCCTTGAGTCTTAGATCTATAAATTTAGTACCAATGTCTTCTTCTATACAGTTTATTGTTGCAGGTCTTATATGAAGGTCTTTAATCCATTTTGAGTTAATTTTTGTATATGGAGAGAGTTCACAGCTCAGGTTCATTCTTTTGCATATGTTTTTCCAGTTTTGCCAGCACCACCTACTAAAGAGGCTGTCTTTTCCCCATTGTATGTTTTTTGCTCCTTTA